>JARHVA010000474.1:1020000-1145000 GCA_037957365.1 Torreya grandis
CATATATATAGTATGTTGACTTAAACCTTGGGCCTATTGAAAACACATGAAACTACATATTAATTTTACCTTACAAAAATGTATTATTACCTATCTTGATACATTCTACATATCAATAGACACTCTCACTTTTATATGCTTCTTTGGCTTAAAGGAGCAAACACAAAAATTAACACAGTCATCAACCTATTACAAATGCCACTCCAAAAATAATTTATCAAGGTCTAAAGGATTTAAACATGTCTAATTATAGTCATAAAATAGTATCAAAGCAATGGAATAGCATTATTACTTTCAACATTAAAATTTCTATTGATTTCATTAATGTCTATTTACAACACAGTCATTCAAGATAGAAATTATAGAGCTCTTCTTGTTTTCATTCTTGAGTTCTCTTCGTACCTCTACCTCTTATCCAAATTATAGATTTATACTATGACCTTTCTATGGGACTCTTATATGAGACTAACATCCATTCAAAACTAAAAACTCATTATGCACATGAAACTACTTTCTTGGGATAACTACTTTTGATAACCACTTTCAAAGGTGCTTTACATTCAATATTTCCTTGGTTTTTTCCACCTTTCATTAGACAAGTACGTAACTCAACTTATTTTACAAACCTATAACACTACATGAATCTTTATTAACACTTACTAACATGACTTTCATTGACAATTACCTCAAAAACACTCCTAACATACTAACAACATTTTGAATATTCGAATTGGGGTTTTGGCAAGAAAAGTTCCCAAGGCCAAGATCCTCTACAACTAAGCTATATAATGACTTTATCACATTAAATGGGTCCCTATAGGACCTATAATACCAAATTTAACCAAATTAACATTAAAAACACATGGATTACATGAATTTATTTGATTCCCTTGCATTGTACTCCTAGGGAAGAAAGAACTTGAGCTCTAATACTCTATTATAACTTTCTTCCTTGTCTTTCAGTTCATCTCTCTTGGGCCATCCTTTGATTTTGATACTCCATCATGCTTCATCTGCTATTTTTATTTTCTTTCTTACTAGTCTCTATCATGATAAGTTTGCCTTCTTACTTCCATCGCTTGCTTGCATCAACAACTTGCACTTCATGTGCACTCTCTCTTACCTCCTTACCTCTATCATATGGGCTATAGATGCCCCTATATACTGATATTGTACCTATACTTTCTAATTCACTTGTCATCACTTGCATGTTTTCAAAAATAATAATGGAAATGTTACTTTTATCTACCCCAATCTATAGCATTGTTGCCTTCATTGATTCTTCTTCATGCTCTTTGTCCTCTATTTCAAGTTTCTTAACTATTGAAACCTATATTTCTTGTTCATTATCCACCTTGTCACCATGTAGTGCTCTCTCTAAGGCTGTCAATTATACTTCCAACTTATCATCACTCACATAAACAAACTTGCATTCAGTTTGCATAACTTCTTCATGTGTTTGTACTCCTTTATCCAAGCCTACAATGAGGCTTTCAGTCTGATCTTCTTCTTTCTTATCTTCAACACCTAGCTAGATACAAATTTCATCTTGTTCTTAACTCAATTTCATCATCTTAACCTCAAGGTACTATTTTTTCTCTTATTCTCTATGTTTTTCATTCATTCTATACCTCTTGATCTCACCTTTGAGTTGTTTGCAAAGCAATCTCTTTTGTTCTCTTTCCTCTCTCACTACTTACATCCTTATTTTCTTTACCTGTAACTTGATTGGCCATTTGATTGGATTCTTCCTCATGAACCATATAAGGTGTGGGTTCTCACTTTATTCTAGCTACTCTATCTTGACTAGAAACTCATCTATTTGATGCCTCACCTCTATCATCTCTTTCTCCATCTCTTCTCTCTTCTTGGTGTCTTCATGTACCCTATCTTTGTGGTAAATTTTCTCTCTCATGCCCTATTTCCTCTTTTATTTTTCTTTCCTCATCTCATGTAATATGTCTCATAATTTCATGGTCTCATTTGGACCTATTCTCTCTGACAATCCTTCTCTCACTTGCCATATCATGACCATTCACTTGGTCTATCTCAATCTCTCATGACCTCATCTAGGTCTCTCTTCTTCTCTCTCTTGTCCTTTCACTAAGACACCTATTTTTATCTCCTCAACCTCACTTTTTATCTCTATATTGAGATTTCAACATCTCTCTCACTCTTATTCACAAGCCTCACTAGCTTCAGGTCTGCCTACCACACTCTACCTTAATTCACACTTCATACTCTATCTCATGGATACATCAAAACATAAATTAAAAACTTAAAACATGTACCTAGTTTGATGATTGTCCTTGATCCTTTTCCTAATGACCTTGTTGTGGCTTGATACCAAATGATGCATAGACCTATACATTCTCTGGTCTAGTCCTAAGCCCTGACACTTGCAACCTTTAAATTATTGTAAGAAACTTCTCAATCTCTCTTCATTTCCAGCTCTCACTCTTGGTTCCATGTAATTCTATTTATATATCAATTGTCTAGACCTTTTTAATTCATTGTTTCTACATTTAGGCTCTACAAATATATCTCAATCATCCACATATCTCATTACACACACCTTGACAATCTCTTTCATTTAACTAGTCCATATCTTCTCTAGGCCAAATCTCTTCAATATTGATTAGGATCTCATATGTACAATATTATCAACTTGGATAAATTAATTCAATATTACCAAACTTATCTCTATCCACCTCATACTCTCTGACAATCTCAAGTCTTTACTACACTCCTCAAACCCACCATTCATCATAACAACTCGTAGCCTTTTTTATTTTTCCTTTTATATGGGCATGTACAGATTCATAATGAAAAATTAAACACCTTTTATGCCACCCTTTATCCTCATACACATCTCCATTTAGTTTCATGGTCAAACTGCTTCTCTAAATACCTTTTCTAGTACTCTCATACTTCTAATTAGCCCCTTTTAGGCCTATTGACTCCTTTGCACAACATAGTCTAATGTTTCCCTATGAATCCATACCCAAACACCTCAAAACCTACATAATATATTATATCATGTTCAAAACTATTTGATCACCAAAATTTAGGCTTTTTCATTAGTTAGAATATTAGATAATCAACTTTTTGTATTTTGACCTAGCCTAAGGTTTCTACAGACTCAAGAGGCTATTAAATTGGTTATTTGAATTTGTATGCACTTTCAAACCTTAAAATTATAGCATGATGTCTATCAAACCTATAAAAAATTTTAAAAATCCTTAACTCTATGAATTAAATCTTTCCCACGTTCAAATCATGAATTTCCATAATGCTCTATTCTCTCAGATTGACTGCTACATGAAAATACAAGGTTTGAGTATTTACTTGCTTATCTAAGGGTTTTTAAAGGTTCCTCAAAGAATATCCTTCATGTAATTTCCTCTCTACACCCTAATTATAACTCACCAACTACAATATACTTGAAAATTCATTATTAAGAGCTTTCACAAACTTTTTAACTGTGTTAAGTCAACAAGTATATACACAGTCTATTGACTTAAACCCTGGGCCTATTGAAAACACATGAAACTAAATATGCATTTTACCTTAAAAAAATGTATTATTACCTCTGTACTTCATCTTGATATGTTTTACATATCACTAGATAGTCTCACTCTTATATACCTCTTTGTCTTAAAGGAGCAAACACATAAATTAACACAGCCATCAACCTGTTATAAATGCCACTACAAAAATAATTTTTCAAGGTATAAAAGATTTAAAAAAGTCTACTTACAGTCATAAAATAATATCAAAGAAATTTTATAGCAATATTACTTTTAACATTGTAACTTATATTGATTTCATTCATGTATATTTACAACATAGTCCTTCAGGACAGAAATTACAGAGCTCTTCTTGTTTTCATTCTTGAGTTCTCTTTTTACCTATCCCTCTTCTCCACATTCTAAATTCCTAATATGACCTCTCTAAGAAAATATTATATGAGACTAACATCCATTCAAAACCAAAAACTCATTATGTACATGAAAATACCTTCTTGGGATAACTACTTTTGACAACCACTTTCAAATGGGCTTTACATTCAACATTTCTTGGTTTTTGCCACCTGTCATTAGACATGTACATAACTCAAATTCTTATAAAAAAATGAGACCCCTACATAAATATTTAATAATAATTACTAACATTAATTTCATTGACAATTACCTCAAAAACACTCTTAACATACTAACAAAATTTTAAATATTCAATTTGGGGTTTTGGCAGGAAAAGTTCCCAAGGCCAAGAACCTCTATAACTAAGCTATCTGATGACTCTTTCACATTCAATGGGTCCCTATAGGACCTATACAACAAAATTTAACCAAATTGACAACAAAAACACATTTATTGCATGAATTTATTTGATGCCCCTACATCACCAAGATTTCAAGGATATTGCTCATATTTGGATAGAAAACCTTATGGTGTTTCAAACTATGGTCAGACTATTGAGGATGAGATGGTTAGGTCCTTGTTATGAATTAGCCATTAATGGATCTAGTGGGAGGAAATTCCCACTTATTATGTATCTAATGTGTGGAGGTTGTACGAAAGTCCTTGGTAGCAGAAGATCTTTTGCCCCTGCTAAAATCTTTTTTTTGTAGTGTAAGTTTTAGGGAAGACCTATTGTTGGGATTTATCTTTTTGAATATCATACTTGGATACAAGTTATAGATTATTGGTGTTCATCATAATATTTTATGGAATCATATATGTCATGGATGAAGCATGCTCGATGGTTTTGGTTTCATTTAGAGATGTTTTCACTCTTAATGCATGTAGGGAATGCAGAAGAAGGGAAAAAAATATGTTGAAGATCAAAGCTACGAAAATCCCTATTCAGTTTCAATTGGCTTGGTTTGGGGTTTTAATAATAATCTCAAACAAATATTATCCTATCAGATTAAATGATAGAAGAATCCACCTTGATGGTTTTAGTGGGAGGAAAATCCCACTTATTGTGTCTCAGTTGCACGAAAGTTATGCAGAAGACCTAGGTGGTAGAAGACTTTATGTTCCTAGGAGATTCTTGTTTTGTAGAGTAAGTCTTAGGGAAGTATTGCCTAAGGGTTTCATCCCTTTGAATCCCATTAATTATAAACATATTTATCTATTTTGAGGTTGTGGGAACCTTCAAAACCCTCATGTTATGGTTGTGGGAGCCTTAAAACCCCCTTATCATCTAATTTACCAAGGTTGTGGGAGCCTCCAACCCCTCTTGTTGTTCTTGATATGGTTGTGGGAGCCTTAAAACCCTCTAGTTGGGCCTAGTAAAGGTTGAGGGATCTTCAAAACCCTCTTTGTTGCTCTTGTTTTGGTGGGGAATCCTTAAGCCTATTTTATTGTGCTTTGTATTGCTTAGTTGTGGGTCCACCACGTAAAACACTCCCCCTGGATGTGGATCTAAGTATCAAAACACTCACTTGTCTAGTTCATGGCTCCAATTTCAAAAGTGTTTACTTCATCAAATAATAAAATATATGTGTTATTTTTATATATTGTATAATCTATTTTTTTAAAAAGTTAGATCTTACTAAATCACAATTATAAAAAAATAAGATAAAATATATTGGTGAATTCGATCCTTATATTGATTGAGAATGAAAAAACCATAGGTTCCTTGAGGGTTTTATATTTATGTTTTAGGGTTTCATAGCTAATTTATAATTTCCCCTAATTGTACATGAAAATCTAAAATATTTCTTATTTTCCCTAGTGTTTCATATTCATTGTCCTATTAGGGCTTCATATCTCAAGCTTGTGACTTGTCCTCCTAATTGTTTAACTCGTATATGATTCAAAATGACATTTTAAAAAAACTTTTAGAGGTCATATTTAGTCATATTGGTTGATTAAAAAACCTATTTTTTCACTGAAATTATGTACAAAATTTCAAGAACTAGGGTTTTACTAATTTTATTAAATTCGGCTAGAGGACAAATGGTGTTTCCATTTTCAAAATAATTTATGGGTTTTGTTTATCTACATATTTTTATCAAGTAAAAATTCCTCACATTTTTATTTGTGTTGTTAGTTATATATTTTAAACATTATTTGATGGTTATAATGTATATTTGCAATGTATATTTTCTACTCTAAGCAATGATTGTTATAAGTACATGTTTTTAGCTATAAATATGCAACACATTTCATAATAATTTAATTAAATGAATCATATTTATATGTAATAAAACTAACGATGAAATTAATAATGAAAAAATATTAACTCTCCTTAGTAACATACAATTTATAAATGTTGATTCTCAAAAACTCTCATGTATGACTTCTTTCATCCTTCTTAAAGGTTGTGATAGCTACCATCCCTCTCAATAGGTCCATGCTATCACTATCCAAAGAGACAGGTTGTGTATACGTGGCTAGGATAACCAATGTAACAATTCTCTTTATCTCTACAAACTAGGATATACATAAGAGGTCAATAATATAGAGCTTACATATACTTGGACGATATAAATATGGTGCTCAAGTGGTCACAAATCTAGTAGAGAGTAATACACACTCAATGTCAGGGGTATAAAATTCAAAATCTTATGCCTAAGATATAGGGTATGGTTATAAATATATCCTAAGATAAATCAATGATGATGTAGCAATGATAACAAAGGTGTATCGAGGATATAATAAGGAAAATGCATGTAAATAACTAAAAAAAAGGGTAAGCTAGATCAAATATAGCTATAAATACTAAACCAACAAAATTTAAATGGTGAAATGATCAACTATGATTGGTCTATGTAACCTAAGGTGGTAATGGTAATCTTAATCCTCCTATAGCTATACCAACTTATTAGGTATAATAAGGACTTAAGCAAGGACAATAACATACATGTTACTATAACAATAAATGAAGAAGATATATCCAATAAATAAATAAAAGAATAGAATATGGATAGAGATAATTACCTTTAGGTTGAATATTTGGTGCATTAATCTTCCCTTGACTCTAGCATCACTTGTAAGATATGTTTTAGGATGAAGAATTCAAATGGTAATATGAAGACTAGGTATATTTAGTTGGGGACTCCAAAGAGCTGGTGTACCTCCTCAATTTGACTTATCCTATTTAGCTCAAGTACCTTGAGTAAAAATTGACCTCCAAAAATAATACTTTAACCTCTAAGTCCTAATTTTATTATTTAATGGCAGAAATGAGAGAATAATTAGATCAAATGAGTGTTGTGTGTGTTTGGTAATGATAACTATGGCCCCTATATATGGCTCTAAACTCATAAATAACCTTGAAATCTAATTTGATGGTATTGGCCAAGTCCATATAGTAAAAATAGATGTTAGTTGAATCTTAAATATAGTTTCCATGTCGATACAATAAAGAAAACAAATACATACTCAAAACTGTATTGGCTAGGGTGATATAGTATAGGGAAAGCCATGCATGAAATAGACTTTACCAACATGGCTGATACACTAAGAATAGAGGGTGGATATAAGAAAATGGACTTAAGGAGATAGATAAGGAACATAAAAAGAGACTCGGAGGAGGTGAGGATGATAGCAATGAAGGTATGACATATTAGTGTTTAATCATACCTCATAAATTACCATGAGCCAATCCCAACCCATTCCTAATGCAATCCTTTTGATGTGCACTTAGGGATATTGATGCATTGATCTTTTTTATAAAATAAAAACTATCAGTAAAATGATAAAGATGAAAAATATCATGTATATACATATGTCCCACCCAAAGCTCATCACGTGTCATGGTAGTGTTATGCAAGATAATTTTTGGGGAAATATACATAGAAACACAAAAGCATAATTGAAAATAAATGTTAAAATTGATAAATGAAAAATTAAAAGTAACATATACATACCTTGACTTGCGTTTCCACATAAATTATGCATGCAAATACCATAGTCTAGATCATGGCAGGCACAATAATTGCATTTAGAAACCCTAAAGATACAATGCCAAAAATAAATAAATGTAATGTGTGCATATGTAGGATAGTCAATAAATGAATGTAAATGAAAAAATCTAGGAAATTATTGAAAAACCTATAAAAATTGGCAAATTGAGATCAAGAAGGCTAAATTAGAATGAAATAATCCAAGAAAGTAGATAAAAACAAGGTAAAATTGGAAATCCATCATGTTGTGGCTAATTCAAAACCTAAAACCTATGAAAATAATAAAAAGTAAATGGCATTTAATGGCCTACAAAAATGTGAAACATGAAAGCATGAAAGGAAGAAATGGGACCAAACCTACAAAAAGTGAATAGAAGACTCAAGGTCCCAAACATAACTAAGACAAATCCCAGGAAGATAAGGCAATGACTAAGATAACATTTTTTAACAACTCTAAGATGCAACTTATATTGAAAAATAGAAAATGATAAAGATGTCATAATTATACCAATTCTAAAAGTGATTAAGAATGGGAAATAAAGATGTGATAGATTTATAAACAAACATGCTTGTTAAGGTGGAAATATGAAGAGAGATAAAAGAGGGATTCACCAAGGTAAAACATGGTATTTAATAGAAATAAGACACTATGATTAGTTTGGAAAGATTAATATTTTTGACATCAATGGCCCTAGAGAACCCTACCTAATAAGTGTAATCTTGGGTTAACTAGTTAAGTATAAATGCCATCCCATGAAGGATAGTATCCATTTAAAATAAAAGGATCTTACTTTCCCAGAATGTGTTCCCTGATCCTTAGTCCCCCTTATAGTTTCCACAATCTAGTGTGAAGTTTGGCTACTTGAATGATAAAGGAGGTGGTACCAAAATGTATATATATGTGAGACCTCCTACCCCAGTCTACTAACCTACCACACCCAAACAAACCTTGAATCTATCATGAGACTAATTGTGGATTTTGAGGTCTGACTAGGATAGGGGTGTACCAAAAATAATTTCATGTCTTTTGTTATGATATGAATTTTAAAATATATTTTACCTTGTTCTTATGATATTATGTATTTTTACACTTTTTTTATTTTCTACTTTCATCTTCCATATAGATTTGGAAGGCCAACCATGTGTGCTAAAGATGACTATCGCAAGAGAGTTTACACTAGATGTCAAATAGAACCTAGAGACAAAGATGTATAAAGAATCCTAAAATTGTATCTTAGAAAATGGTGAAACCTTAAAACAAACCTTGGTGATCTTAAAAGGAAGTGAAAAATAGAAAGGTCATGGAAATGAGAAATGGATGATTGGGTTATCCCAATAAAAAATAAAAAAATGGAGATGGTACAAACATGTATGTTAATACTTCATCATAAGAGAGGGTAAATTTTGGATGAGAACATATAAATAGACTAAAATAATTTTACCATAGTAAAATATGACTAACTATATGTTAAAAAACACAATTCTTAACAATTTACTTGTCTTTCTAATAAGTCACCTAGATAAGATTAGACGCAGACACAGGAGGAAATTGAATAATGATGGGTATTTATGAAGAGGGCCTCATTGTAATCCTCAAGTCTTACCATGAAAATCAAAATATAAAAATCCAAGAGTCTTAGATAATATCAAGGTAAATTTTAAGATCCCATATCCCAAATCCCCTTAGATTCATTTAGGTGAATCTGATTCATAGCTTTGGCGAGTTGATAGGTCCAAAATTTCCTCCAATTCACCCAACTATATTTTTATGTTAATAGGTTAAATATAAGAGGTAATTTTTTTAGGTTTATTTCTATGTAATGGTCTTCTCAAGCCATTTCAACATATATTAGGCTTTGATCAAAGAGCATAAATTTTAGTTCAGCTCCAGGGGTGGTCAAGTCATTCAGCTCCACTGACAGTCAAGCCATTCAGCTTCATCAATGGCTGAGCCCTTTGACTTTTTAGATGGCTGAGCCATTTGGCTCTACCCTCAAATGAGTCATTCAGTTATGCCTATGGCTGAGCCACTTAGTTCTATCAATGTTAGAGCCACTCAGTTCTACTGATGGTGCATAAAAAAACCAAACTAAAAGTCTTTGTCAAATGACCCAGTTGAATGGTTGTGCCATCACCATCACTAGATATTTCTATTGGGTACATGTGTCTAGATTAAAAGGGTTTCAAGTGTGGTCAATCTACTACCAAGTTGCCCAGTCACTTCTAGGTGGTCCTATAAGTTATACCCTCAGTGCTCTAGAATCCATATGGAGCATATGAGCTCACCAAAAAAATGGTTGAGAATGTTGTAGTTGAACAATGATTAGTCAATAAAAAATATAAAACCCTTGCTAACATAAAGATTGAACTATTGCATGGAATTTAGGATTAGACTGATCTTAATCCTAAATTCCATGTAACAATTCAATTTTTATATCACCAAGGGTTTCATATTTTTTATTGTGAACCATTTTTTTGGCTAGTTCATGTGATTTCATATGCATTCTAAAGTTATCTAATGGATCCATGACATGGTTGTCAGAGACAGCTTCACCAGTTCTTGATTTAAAGGTGCACATGTTAGGTTTTGTTTTTGCATTCCATTGAAATCCACTTTGATATCCTTCAACAAGTGAGGTACATTTAATGGTTG
This sequence comes from Torreya grandis, assembly GCA_037957365.1. Classification (NCBI taxonomy): domain Eukaryota; kingdom Viridiplantae; phylum Streptophyta; class Pinopsida; order Cupressales; family Taxaceae; genus Torreya; species Torreya grandis. The sequence goes on from JARHVA010000474.1 coordinate 1,030,575, forward strand.
TCTTGCAATGTTTCAAATTTTGGTTTTCTTATTCTTTTCCACTTGGTCCTAGTAGGACTTGGGAATACAATCCTTAATTTTTTTGTTTTCCATGCCCTTAAGCTTTAACCCTAGTGAAAGTTTTTTTAGTCTATTTGGCACTGGTGCCAGTGTATCATTAGGCAACATCATTAATCACTATAATTCATCACTTTTTCTCGATACTGTCATTTAAAATTGTCATTTGGCAGTATTGTTCGGCACTATCATTCAATTAATCAGGATTCAGAGGTGTTTTGTTATTTGATATTAGGATTAAGGTGTGTATAATATATATGCGTTAAATTAAAATATTTTTGAAGATAATGTTATAAAGGGTTGGTGAGTCGACCCCTAAAATAATATATATCCCTAAAATTTTGATGATGTAGTACCATCTGTCGACCCTAAAAATTTTCCAAAACCAAAATCCAAAAATTGGAGTATTCATGAATTAACAAATATTCACCACTAAAATTTGCCCTGGATAATATAAAGATAAGAAATTTACTAAGGATATCATAAGATTTTAAAACTTGAAGTGTTGCAATAATGACAAACATACCAAAGAAATGTAAAAGAAATAATGGCCAAAATTAGAATAAAGAGAAAGTGTTTGTAAAAGGATACTAAAGAACTATAAGGGAATAAATGGCTAAACCAAAATTAACAAGTATAAAAAAATATGAAAATAAAAAGTATGGGTGTTTCTGAGGAAGGCATGGTTTATTGCCCAATTCTTACCATACAACTCATAAATTAAAAAATAAATATGTGTAAAAATGACAAGAGACCCAAGGTTCAATATAGGTATTAGGGTGATTGTGAAAAGACATGGAGGTATAGGTAAATAAAATAATTTGAAACAGAAATTTAAAATAAAAATTTACAATAAAGTGTTAGCATGTTACAATAAAATATACCTATGTACAAGAAAGAAACCATTTGTAAGAAATGAGACTAGTTAGCATAACACATGGTTAGCTTTTTGAAAATTTCTTGAAGTTGGATTTATTTTTGATTGTGCAATGTCGAGGAAAAATGAGCATCATAGGATTCACTAAATAGTAATTTGATGTAAGGATGGGCATTTTAAAATGGCCCAAATTTTAAATTTAGATAAAGGTAGGCATCATAAGATGCCTAATATATGAAGTGAGATAAGGATGGGCATCACAAGATGCCCCAACATGTGATGTAGAGTGAGGTAGTATAGGATTATTCTTGATGGTAACCTTATGATCTATAAATGGATTACCTTTACTATCAAATTCTATGTAAATCTATCTTACAACAAGAATTTTAGGAGCTATGGTAATTTTAAGATCTTTGGGAGGCATTTTGAAAAGTTTTTGTATGATATCAATTGCCATCAATGGTGGTGTGGAAGGAATGAGAGAATAACCCATGTAAAATATAAATGGATTAAAACTCAGTAGAAAGATATTAAGAGGAGAAATTATGATGAAAATATGGAAATTAAGGATATATTAGTGAAACCAGGAAATTGTATTGGCCCGCTTAATGTAGTTGGAGACATAGACACATTAGAAGTACATTGCAATGGGTTGGCTAATATAGTGGAAACATAACTATAAAATAGAGGACTATATCAGGTTCATCAATATATTTGGATCAAAATGCAATTTATACTAGGTTGGATAATATAGTTGAATAAATAGGAGAACTGTATTAGGTAGGTTGATATAGTCAAACCAATAGAAAACTATATCAGGTTGGCCAATATAGTTGCAGACACATGGAACTATATTAATTTCGCTGATATAGTTGGGATAACAACTAAAATCTTCACCAAAGTTTACAATCATGTGAAGATAATGTTAATAATTAAAAATAAAAATGTGAAAATGATCCAACTAGTGGTAGGATAAGATTCACATTGAGTCCACAAAAATGTATGTGTGGGATAAGATTACCGATGTAACAATCTTCTTTCTCTATATATACTAGGATACAATACATAGGTCAATAGTATAGAGTATGTGTATATTTGTATGGTACAACAACGATGCTTGCGGTGGATATAAATCTAGTAGAGGATAATCTACACTTGATGCAAAGGGTATAGGGTTCCAAAGCATATGCATATGATATAGGGCATGGTTCTAACTATATCCAAAGATAAATCAATGATGTAGTAATGGAAACAAAGGTATATCAAAAATATAATAAAAAAACCACATGCAAGGAACTGAAAAAACAAAGGTAACTAAATACTAAAATAACAAAAGGTAAATAAAAAAATGGGTAGCCATGAGTGTTATATGCAATAGCCTAATCACCCTATAGTTATACCATCTTACTTGGTATAATGAGGAATCAGTAATGAAAGCAACATACATAATATTATAACAATAAAAAAATAGATCTATCTATTAAGTAAATATTTGAAAGAGAATAGGGATAGTGATACTTACCCTTAGGTTGACTCATTGATGCTTCAATTTTCCCCTTGGCTCTAATGTAAATTTACAAGAGATGTTATGGGATGAAGAAATCAAAAGGAAAGATGAATACTTATGTATCCTTTATTTGGGACTCTAAAGACTAGGTGTACATCTTCGATTCAACTTCTCCTATTAAGCTTTAAATACCTTGAGTAAGGTTTAACCTCTATGAATAAGACTTTGACCTCGAAATCTTCATTTTACTAGTTATAGGTATGAATTCAAGCCCAAGCAGAGAAAATGAGTGTTGTGTGTGTTTTGGAATAATAATTATAACCCCTATATATGGATCCAAATCTAGAAATAACCCTGAACTCTAAGTTTACATTATCAGCCAGGCTGATATAGTCAAAATGGATGTCGGTTGACTCTAAAATGTATCAGCTAAATTGATATAGTATACAAAATAAAGACATGAATTATAATTACACCATCTAGGTTCATACACTATAGGGAAATGTGAGCATAAAATAAATGTATCAGCTTGGTTGATATAACAACATTATAAGGTGGCTAGTAAAATTGGATGTAAGGAGACATAAAAAGACACTCAAAGGAGATCAAATTGATAGTAATTAAGGTATGGTATAATAGTGTACATACATATCTTAAAATTAATAAAAAATTAATCCCATTCCATTTGTGGTGCACTCATTAGGATGTACACTTAGAGAGATTGATGCATTGACAAGTTCCTGAAAGAGAAATTGTTAGTAAAGTGATAAAGATGGAAAATATTAAGATATATAGGGTACATCATCCTAATGAATATTATATGAGCATTGAATCTCCCTAACATATGATAACTAATGTTTCTAATGAGACTATTCTAGATCATATAGTTGCTATAATGGGGTCCATAAAAACATTTCTAAACAAAATATGTCTAAAAGTTACATCACTTGAGGATAAGATTGAACATGTCAGTAATATTAATCATGCTAGTATCAAATGCATTTCTACCTCTCCATTCAAGAATCTTGTGCCTCAAAATATCTCATCTCAAGTATGAGTTCAAAAATAGGATATACCTAAAACTAATGGCTTAATAAGTTTTCATAAGGTTAACAAGTGTCCAAGTGAAAATTTAAGGGATATCCTTTAAATTAAATTATTTGCATTGCCTCCTATGCATGTTCTAAGGAAATATAAATACTATCATGCTTATCATACATAGAATGTATGGACATCATATGGATAATTTTTGGATTTTGAAGAGACAAGTATAAACTATTATTAATAGTGGTGATCCTATATTTGATACATCCATTAAATCACCACTAGATTCAAGCACACTTGTCTATAATTAAAAATCCTACTCAAATTTAGGTTGCATCTTCTAAGGAATAATTGGAAAAATAAAATTCACATAAGAAACAATTGGAAAAATAAATGTTACTTTAGGAAAAGATACAACAACAAAAGTTACATAAAGAGAAATTACAAAGGGAAGAGGAGTCTAATAAATAAAACATTCATAAGAGGGAGGAAACTAAGAAATCATATTTGACTAAGAAAAAGGTTCTTAATAAATAAGTTAAAAAGAAAGAGTTGCCTAAGAATACTAGCATCAGAAGCATGATTTTAAGGGGGGTAACTAAAAATCATTCCTCATATCTAGAACCTTTGATTCTTAGCCCTAACATAGATGGACTAAAATGCACCAATGTTGATATTACAATTTTTTTATGAAATCAATGTATGTATCATGAAACTTCTCAAATATCTTGGGTATGACATTTAACATTTGGATAAGATTATTTAACCTAAGCAATGCATCAGATCCACTAATTTTTTGGTCACTCTTGGTCTCAACACATGTTATAGTATATTTCACTTTGATTTTAATTTGCATCAATACAATGTTATAATGGGAAGATCTTGGCTAAAAGATATGGGGGAAAAACTCGATAAAAATGATTACTATGTTATATCTTATTATAAATGTGTGACTATTACCATTTCAAGAGAGGAAACTTCTTCAGATCAAGAAAAGAAAGAAACAATCATTTATTCAACCAATTTTAAGATACATGATATAAAGGATGGTATAGTCTCCAATTATGTGGTGTAGTTGGTTATACATATTATGTGGAAGATAACAAATGCAATTTATATCATGTAAGTGTGAGTGTCCCTAAGAGTGTATCATTATAGTTACAACATCAAAATTCAACTACTCATGAGGGTATATATTATGCATAATTATTATTTCTAAATGTTTGGTTTGATGATTCCATACACATTCATAAAATAATCCATTGTACATAGCTTCTTGATGTTCCCTTGATTACATATTTTGTCTATTATTCTATTTTGAAATACATATGGTCTTACATTGATCATTCTTATAGACCTTACTATATTTTAACTATGATATTTTCACTTTGACCTTTCTTTTTGCTTGTTTATCCTGATCTAGACATTTGTGACATATATACTACAATGATACATCATTTACAATAGCCTCATTCAAGTAAGCATTCATTTATGGCATACTACTTGGTCACCCTTGCATAATGAGTATTGATATTCATTATGGCCTAAATTGAGCTTACATGATCACATACATTTAAATCTACATATTACATGAGCATACAATGATTATTGCACACTAAGGGTATGCCTATTATTATCTCCAGATACTCTCTTTAGTAACATTTTGCGATCCACATATACAATGGGGGCATATTACGTGCCTTCACTTCCTTCACATTTACATGTTATTACAGTTGATGCACATTATACCTTAGCATGTGTAACAAATTGTTTAGATTCGTACCATCCTTCTATTTTTTAGCCTTACCACATGGCATTCCTTTATTCTATACATGTGTTCTAAATATTAAAAAATGTAAAAAAAAAATTAAAATTAAAAAAAATAGGACCTAAGCATAACATGTTTTTGATAGTTACTAAAATTATTTATGTTATTTATCACATGTTTTTTAGATTAATTATCCTTTTTCATACACACATGAATTTCATGGTATATATGAGTGAGATGCAGGACATGCAGGTTATACATGATACATAGATGGACATTTCCATAGATATATGTCATGCCAATGTTGGAAGCATATTATTCTATAAGTTACATCATTACAGGTTATATCTTTATATTTATAATTATCATGTTAAATGAAATTTATTACTTACTTGCACCTTGTTATTACTTATGCTACTTATAGTGTTACATTTTATGGACATCTTATTTCCTATGTTGTGACTTTGGCATAGTCTAATAGTATAGACTAGTTTGAATTTTTATCTGCTTCATTATTGTTGTTTTAATTTCCTAAAGGATAATCAATGATTATGTTTTTTTGGCTCTTATCTTAGTATATAACATTTTCTTGATCGAGTGCATTATTGCATGCCTTTTTATTTGGGCCATTGTCTCCTTTTGCTTTTGCTTGATTGAGTGTATTATGACATGCCTCTTTTTTTAGGTTCTTGTCTTCTTAATTTACTTTTACTTGAATGATTTTTCATTATATGACTCTTTTTTTGGGTCCTTGCTTTCTTCTATGACTTTCTCTTGATTGAATTTCTCATTCTATGACTTTCCTTTATATAGTTCTTGTCTTCTGTGACATTTGATTGTCCATTGTGTTTGTATCTTGACTTTTGTGATTATGTAATTGTCTATTATGTGTGACTCTAACCTTTTGTGACATTTTATTTTCCATTGAGTGTGGCTCTTGCCTCATGTGATATTTCGTGACATTGAGATTTATTGTGTGTGTTCCAATTGTGTGCATCATGGCCATGACAGTTTGTGCTTATGAGTGGATAAATATAAGATGTTATACTGAGTTTGTGATGTCATTATCCATATCATGCACATTATTTATCATGTGTGGTGCCATTATCCATATCATACACCTTGTTATGTAGTCTATTATTTAGCTTTTATATGAGTGATGGTTATTACTATGTGCCTAATTGCTATATCTATCTTGGCATGATAGGTATTCATTAAACTACATGTTTCATATGTGATTTGATGATATGTTCATGTTATGATGACTTATTATTCACATGTTTACACATATTTATAAATTATTACATCTCTATATTTAAAATGATGTGGTTAACTCTTTTCTTTTGAGATGAGTAATTTGTAGTCAGCATTCCTCACCTCAAAAAGAAGAAATTTTAGTGAGTTTGTCTTAGAGATCCAAGTCTCCATTTACATATATTTTAGAATTCAAGATAGATTAAATGATTTTAGAGGGTCCATATGGCTTCAAATTATCAGTTTGGTTTAGCTTATGGTACAAATATTTATAGATTGAGATAAATTTTGGGGCGTATGTGAACATTTTTATAGGTTACATATTTTAGGGTTTTATAGGTTATCAAATTTATTGGATTGATTGATATATTATGTCATTTTATATCACATGTTAGCACTGATTGGATCAATTTATGGGGCGTGAACATTGTTTATGCATATATTATTACATTTTTTCTATTTTCAAAGTTGGCATTGATATGACATTGATGGTATTGAATGTAACATTTTGAATCTATAAGTCTATCTAAAATGGTTGATTCACCTTACATAAGCCTAATATAGGTTTCCCCTTCCATCTTGAGGTTCAATATTAGTTAAATGATTAGTGTCTTTGAGGATCTGTGTTATTCAACAACCTATTACTATTCCCTATTCATGGTCCTTTCCTTAGTATGCTATATTTCCATGAAATCTTAAATTGGAGCATGATCACCTCAAAATATACAATGTTCAAAAGGAAGCATAATCTTCAAAAATTCAAAATGGAAACACAGTTCACCCACTTACAAGCATATTCCTTATTTGCTCTTTAAATTTCAAGTTTCTTTTGGATAATTGATTTTAGATTTCATTTCACATATGAAAATTAATAGCATCTTGTTTCACTATAGTTTGCATGGAAAAATATGCACATTTAGAGTTTCTCCAGAATATAAAGTGTGTTTACACACTCAGGTACATATCTTTATCCTTTTACTCTAAAATTGGTTTTATTTTAATACTAGAATAAAAGGGGTGCATTTGTACACACTAAAATATTGTATTAGAAACTTGGCAATCTAGTCTTGACCTACCTTCACCTTACATTACTTGTGGATACACATATGGCTCTTGTATACCCTTCTCTCTTACCATTTTCTCTCTATGAATATGACCTTTCCGATTTGCTATCAGTAACCTACATGAATTCCTTAGTCTATGTCTAACTTGCTTAAAACCATACTTAGACTATCTCAAGTTCATCAAATTAATATTCCTTCCTCCCATATGAGTTTCTCAACACTTAGATGCCTATGTATTTTTACATGTCCAAGTCTAAATTTTTTTTCCCTTACCAATCAATGATCATTTCTCAAATTTAAATTATCTTTATGGGTTGGCCTTTATGTTTCACATGTTAGTGGTATGAGAATTCACCCAAATAATCATTTATTTATAACAAATAGGTATAAACCCATCTCCCTATATATCTCTCATCAAATAGACATCTATACACATTTACACATTCAAATGGATTTCCCTAATTAACCCATCTCTTTCTCCCATTTTTGTAGGTTAACCTAGTGTCAATAGTGGGACTAGGGATTTGAACCAAAAAATACAATTTTTCTATATTTTCACACACAATAAGTGTCTGATATCATACAAGAATATGGTTTTCAATAAAGTGTAGTGAGCTTGCCAAAATAGTGAAGCAGAATTCACTAGGACAAATCCTATAAAACTATATGAATGTGTTAGATGAAGGCATCCATAAACTAATGGACTCAATCAACAAATCTAGATACTTAATTTCCTGATCCAAGTAGCTCCAAGTCCATTTTCTAGTTATTTGTAGTTAGTCTTTGACCTGCACATATTGGAAACAAGATAAGAATCTTAATCCCTTAGATCATTTCCATATATAATAAGTTAAAATTATTCAATTACCTCTGTTTGTAGCATTCATATTTGTGTGTTATTGTTATATATTATAAAATAGAAATAGTTCAAAATTTATATTTTATTGGATCACATTAATAAAAAATAAGGTAAAACACATTTAATTTATTAAATGGACTATGGTTGCAAACAAAACACTTAAGTCACCCAAAAATAGTCAAGTTAAGAGGCCAATTATTATACATGTCATAGACCAAGATCATAACTTTTAGTCATAGGCACAATCATGAAACATATCTCTACAAATTCTAATTAAAAAAATAGAAATATGATCTATGATTTTATATCTAAAATTGAACTCATATTACACAAGCCTACAAGTTAATTATGTTCCAATTTAACCTAAAATGGAAAAATCAATATAATAATACAATATTAAGTATTAAATATTATATGGTGGTCAACCCTAATTGATAATCACTTTACATGAAACTCTTTAATTCACCCTAATTATCATGCAAATAAGTAAAGTGCCAACTTACCATGCATAGATTCATCACTAGGGCTTTGATTTAAAGTTTTGTCAAGGAGTATTCAGGCTGAGTTACAAACATAATGAGATATGGATAAGAATTTAAATCACATCCATAATTATAATTACAACCCTTAGTTCCAATTAATCTACTTTATATAGTATCTTAGTATAAAGTAAATTTAAAGTCAGAATGTTATCATAGTGGTTCACTATTTTCATGCAAAATCATAAACAATAACTAGAGTAGGCTTGGAATAACCCTTTTACCAAATAAATATATGAGTTATATAGGGTTAAATACTTTTCATAACATATTTAATAATATTTAGTAGGTAAAAAAAAGGATGATTCTTTCCAATATTCTATTGGTAAATATTCTATCAAACAATTCATCTTATCAAAAGCTAAGAGAATGGTGAGAGTACACAAATAATATGGGGATGTGTATTGGTGTGCTATTTCACATAAATTTGCATAAAAATCTCAAATAACATCATAAAAACTCATGATAACGATAATTCAAATTTTAACTGTAAACATATTGAAGGTTCATACTTGAAATGTGGGTTATGTGAATTAGGAATTTGACTAAGAAGAGGAGATTAGTATGGTGTTAGTGAATGAAACCAAATAAAAAACACACTAATCTAACATATTCATGCCTAGTTAATATGGTGGCTTAGTAACAAAAAAAAATGACAAACACAACTAAAAGGTAAGGAAAAACACAAGAATTCCTTCACCTTCCTTGGATGCTCCAAATGCCTTTGCAGTAGTGGCTTGCTTAGTTTTCTGCTCTTGAAGTCCTTGGAAATAGAAGCTTGTCTACCTCCATATCTCCTTAGCACATTTGGCTTGTGGCTTGGATTAGTTTGGAATCAATTTTTCATGGTAACACTAATTGACATGAGGCTTTGGAAATAATCCTGCATTATAACTTTGCACAAATTAAGCTTAGAAATGATGTGGTAAGGCCTCCTATTTATAGATTTTTGAAATTGATCATAATCAACTTGAACCATCCATCTCAGGATTGAGATGTGTGGTTGAGGATTAATTCAAATTTTTAATTAAAATTGATAAATAGGATCATCAATATTTGGGATAGAGAAGCAATTAAGAGGCATGGAGGGCTTTGATGAGGCATGGAAGGCATGAATCTTGATACTTATGGCATTTATGGCCTAGGGATGTCTTCCCAAGAAATGAAGTCACCTAATGATACATATATTCAATATTCATTTTCAAAACAAATTTTTCAACAAGTTTCCATGGAATTATTAATTAGGCCTTGATTTGGGTTAATTAACTCTTAAGCATGTTTAAGCACTTTGTGCACAAATTAGTCAAATTGATCAGAATGCCTTGTTATTGGTCCAAAATTTGACTAGATTGGAATTGGAAGGCAATGTCAGATGCATTGGATCCATTATCCTATTTCGGATATTATCAACAACAAATAACAAAGTCACATGTCTTGTATAAAAGATTTGATAGGGAAGAGTAATCCAGAGTTCTTAGGTGCAAAATTGACATGTTGACTCAGAATGATATGATCAAAGTTACTTGGCCCATAAATTGCATTACCCCATTTAATGATACCCTATCTAGAATCAACATTTAACTATATCATGTTCAAAGCTCTTATTGTGTTTTAGTGTTTTAGGCCAAATTGTGCACTTTAGGTGGAAATTGGTCAAAAGCCTGATTGGAAGTTATTGGTGGCCAAATTTAGGTGTCTATAGTTTGCCCTTATTTGGGAAGGAATTGAAAGATATAAGAATAGTAACATCTTCTTAAAGAATGAAAATGTCCTATATGCCTACAACTGTAATGATGATAAACTAACTGTATGATACCCCCTCGAGGGAATGGTTGGCATAATTAGGTCAACAAATGGTCCCTCGATAAGAAGCAAAATGAAGGTACCAAATAAAGGAAAGATGATGGGGTGAAAAAATAATGATATTGAAAAAGTAGTCAAAATTACTAAGAATTCGAGTGGGATGGTGTATAATGGTTTGCCCAAAGGTGGTTATAAGCATTATACCCTGATAGTGGCAACATGGTATGATAACACAATGATTTTCCCAAAGGTGGTTATAATCATTGAGAAGATGGAGTTGCCCCAGTTAGGATAGACAAACAAGATAACAGTGTGCCCCTTTATGGGTAGAAAAATTAAAATGGTAACAACACAATGATTTTTCTAAAGGTGGTTATAATCATTGAGAAATGTAGGTGGGATGGTGTGCAATGATTTGCCCACAGGCAGTTATAGTCATTGGACCCCAATTATGGAAAACATGATAAACTTGGTTGAGGATGATGATAAATTAACATAGAGAGTAATGATGAATTGGAACAACCTACTAGTATGGAGATGCTCATCCAAACTAATAAAGGTTGAAATTCTTTCAAGGTTAATTACTCTATTTGGGATATGATTAGGATAGAATTATAATCTTGATGTTGAAGAGATGCCACCATTGCTGAATAGACTTCTTGAAGCTGAGGTTTGTTGTAGCATGTGTCAATAGACATCATGGTATAACATCATGAGGACTTGGCTGAAATATGCATAAGGACTGACTCCCAAAATCCAATACTCAAATATAAAATAATGGACCAATGATAGAAACCATGATGACAATGTTGATGTATGAATATGGATGGATTTAAGTGTAAGTGCAGGAAAGGAGTCACCTAATGAAAACACATAAACCAAATCAAGGTAACAGTGTTGAAAGCAAACAAATAGGCACACAAACAAAACAACAAAGAAGCAAACAAAGAAACACTCAAAAAACAAACATTACCCCTAGAAAATAGTTGACAACTTAGCAAATGAACAAAATGGGGGAATAAAAGAAAAGGAAGGGGGTGGCCAAGCTTTTTCCATATGCACTAGGCAAGTGGATGCTGCCTACATAGTTCCATGGATGTAATAAAAAAATTAGGCCAAATGTAGTTCTCCCAGAGAATGGGAAGAAAATGATAACTCATGAAAATAAATAGAATGGATGTGATAGAAGAATAGGAATGGTCTTGGAAAATGGCAAGTGTGTGAGAAAAAAGACCAAAAAGGATGGGAAAACTAAGTGACAAGTGGTTTGCTTGAAACTTAGTAAGGGTTCCTAGAATCCTTAAGGCAAAGAAGTGGTCAAATATTTTTGGTTTTTTCTAGTGATTTTACAAATATTTTTGGAATTTTTTGAAGTATCTCAACTCGATCAAGAATGATGAGACACTAAATGATTCAAGCTCACAAAATGGTGAGAGTGTTTAAACTTAGGTTGCTTACAAAATGTCAAGAGCATTCAAACTTAGGTTGCTTTTAAGATGGTGAGAACATGACAAGGGGGTGACTGAGATAACCTCAATAAGTATCGAGTTATGCCTACATAGTCCTAGAGTAGGACCTCAAGTCACTGTAGTTCTACCCTACAATGGAGGAATTCAATTAGTGTAGCAGTTAATTTCAATCAAAACAAGCATAATTGGTAAAAAGGCCCAACATGGCACAATAAGTGGTAAGTTGGTACATCAAGGATTAATAAAAAAATATTGCCCCTAGTTTACCTAGAGGTGGTTATAACTAGGACACAATGCAATAGTACTAATTTGCCCAAAGGCAGTTATAATTAGTAGCAAAATTGATAAGAAAGGAATAAAAAATGAAGGATGCAACTACCAAAACTTTTGTCACACTACTCCAAAATATGATCTCTATCTGAAGTACTTGAACCAACTGATGAAATTGATTAGATTCCTCGATGTTAAAAATGCATAATGAATGACAAAAACCAAGGTCAAATAGGCTAGGCTTTAGAACACACTGGGTTGATAGAATAGAATGGTAAAATGGATATAGATAATAGAATGGTTGAGAATGATATTTATAGAAATAAGAATAGTGATAAATTAGAACAACTAAAATAGTCCTTATGGAAAATACATCGTAACACTCAAGCATAGTACTGATTGAAGTGAATAATATTCATCAACTCTAGAAGTTCCTCTATGTTAGGTGTGGTGAGCCTATATGCTCTCGATCCATAATCTATAGTAATGATAAAAGGCCCTATCTAGTTGGGTTTGAATTTACCTATATGCTTCTTCCTGTGGTATTCTTTTGGTTTTCTTTGAGAATAAGATCACCAAGTTTAAATGTTTGATACTTAACATGCTAATTATAGTGACCTTTTATCAGTTCTGATATGCCTAAAGATTATTGAGCATAGTTGTGTATTTCTCATCAAGTAGGTCTACCTCTTGAAAGTGAGCTACTCAATAGTCATGATCATCTAGGACATGCTTGAAAGAGATGCGTAGTGAAAGTAATTCAACCTCAATGGGAAGGATGGATTTAGTACCATAAACAAGTGAGTATGGAGTTGCGCCTATGGGGGTACGATGATTGTTATGGTATGCCCAAAGGGTAGGGAATATCTATAGGTGCCAATCAAGGCTGACATCATTGAGAGTCTTTTTGATAATATTGACAATGGTTTTATTTGATGCTTCGTTCTAGCCATTACCTTGAGGGTAATATGTTGTAGAAAAATGTTGCATGATTTTATATTCAGTACGTAACTAGTCTACATTCTTATTCTTGAATGATATTCCATTATCAGATATAATGTATGAGGGGATACCATAGTGGAAAATGAGGTGGTTCAAGATGAATTTGGAAATTTGCTTTCCAATCACATAAGTGAGGGGTATAGCTTCAACCCACTTCGTGAAATACTTAGTGGTAGTAAGGATATGTTTATGGCCGTTAGATGAAGTGGGGTTGATCTTCCCAATGAGGTTAAGTCCCCATGTAGCAAATGGCCATGGTGCTAACATTGGTTTCAAATTTTAGGCTAGGGCATGAATTATATTAGCATGCCATTGACATTTGTCACACTTCTTTACATTTGCATCCATCATGGGCCAATAATAACTAGTATGCAAGAGATTCTTGAATAGGACTGGCCTGATATAATGAGCTCCACATAATCCTTCGTGGACTTCTCTTAATGCTAGTGTAGACTTTGTTGAAGTTAAACAATGAAACAAAGTTATATCAAAACTATGATGGTAAAGGGTGGATCCTAGTAGAGTATAATAAGTGGAATGATGAATAAAGGCTTTGGTTTATTTTTGAGATAGGTTAGGTGGTATAAGTTGGTCATGAAGGTAGTTGTAAAGGTTTGAGTAATAGATAGAATTAAGGCCAATAATATCACAAATCATTACAATGGTTGAAGGTTCATGAACTAATGCTAACAAATTCTCGATGAGGAACTGATACTCTCTAGCTTTATCTATTTGTCAAGTTAGAGAGCCAATAGTAGTCATGTCATGTGTAGTTCTATTACTAGCCCTTGGTATGTGCTCAAACTAAATGTTGGTAATTTGTTGCTTAAGGGTGTCGATCATGGATTTATATGGAACGAGTTTGTCATCTTTGGTCTGAAAATGATCTGTGACCTGAATGATGATTAACTGAGAATCACCATAAAATTGGAGATGAGATATGTTCCAATGCATTGCCTGTCTAAGTCTTGCAATAAGTGCTTCATACTTGGCCATGTTTTTTGTATAAGGAAAGTTGATTTTGAAATATTTAAGGATTAGATCCCCATGTGGTGTAATAAATAAGAGGATTGTCCTTGATCCATGTGCAATAAATGAACCATAAAAATATAACTTCTAGTGCTACTCTTCAAGAGGTGTGTCAAGGACAGTTATTATGGATTCATCAAGGAAATGAAATGTGAGTGGCTTTATGTCTGCAAGAGGTAATTCAACAAGTTGATCTACAAGAACTTGTCCCTTGATTGAATTTTGATTGACATAATCTATGTCTAACTCACTAAGAAGCATGATCCATATAGCCATTATACCTTGTAAAGCTATTTTAGATAGTAAATACTTTAGCAGATCTACTTTTGAAATGACCATGGTCTTATTATTCAACATGTAATGGCATAGTTTTTAATCTATGAAGATCATGGCCAAATAAGCTTTTTCAATAGGTGCATAGTTATATTCATATGCGACCAAGGTATGGCTTAGGTAGTATAGGGCATGCTCTTTTTTATTGTCATCATGTTGAGTTAAGAGTGCCCCCAGGGCATTATCGATAGTTGATAGATATAATAATAATAACTTTCTTGGCATAGGAGGTAATAAAATAGGGGGATTAACAAGATAGTCTTTGAGTTGTTGAAAAGATATTTGGCAGTGATCATCCTGGTGAAATGCAACTCCCTTCTTCAGAATATGTGTAAATGTATGACACTTATTTGCTAACTAAGAGATGAAGCATCGGATTGATTGGATCTTACCTTGTAAACTATAGAGTTGCTTCAAATTGATTGGTGGTGGCATCTTGGTTATAACATGTAATTTAGTTGAATCAACTTCAATACCTCTGTGAGACATGATGAAGCCAAGTAATTTGCCTGAGGTTAAACCAAACACACATTTCTTTGGATTGAGTCTGACTTTGTACTTATGCAATCTTTTAATATCTTATGTAGCACTGTTGGATGGTCGGCCCTAGTTTTGGATTTTTCTAATATGTCATTAACATAGTCTTCAAAAATATGATGCATCATATCATGTAATATGATAGTCATGACCCTTTGATATGTAGCTCCAAAATTATTAATACCAAATGACATTACTTGATAACAAAATGTTCCCCATGGATTGGTGAATACTATTTTATGTTGGTCTTCTGGTGTTATTCTGATCTGGGTGTATCTTGAAAAGCCATCCATGAGTCAAAGCATTTCATAACCTACCATGGAGTTGATGATCATGTCAATATTAAGAAATGGAAAGTCATCCTTAGGACAAGATTTATTTTTGTCTCAAAAATTAGTACAAATTTTGATTCCTTTAGGCTTTTTGTTAATAGGTACAACATTAGATATCCATTCTAAGTAGTCAATAGATCAGATACATTCTAATTGTAAGAGTTTTTCCAACTCTTTATTTACCAAAATAGAAATGCAAGGATTCATCTTACGTAGCTTTTATTTTACTAGTTTGGCATCAGGATTAACCACAAGGTGGTGTAGAACTAGGGCGGGGTCTAAACCTGGTATGTCAGAATAAGCCCATGCAAAGATATCTACGAATTCTATCAACATAGCTATAAAGGATTCACATTTCTCTTTAGTGAAGGATGCACCTTATTTTATCCATTTTGGGTTTGATGGAGTCTCGATGTTTACCTCTATCGTATCTTTAAATAGAATGGTTGAACGATCTTCTAGAATAATAGGCAAAGACTTGAACTGTTTGACTATATCAGGGTCCTTTGTTATAAATTGCTCTTCAAATTCTCCTAGGCATGATGAATCTGAGTCTCCTAATGGAAGATCTAGCCATGTGACAAGAATAGTCAAAAAATCTTAAAGAATTTGATCAAATACTTGTTGTTACACAAAATTGAACTTGGATTTATAGGCAAGTTCATCGTTGGTGTTCGTTTGGTCTAAATTTGAAGAAGAATAAACACCCCCATCTATTGGCACCTAAAATAGGTTTTCACCACTAGCCTGGCCTTTATATTTAATTTTAACCTGGTTAGAAAGTACCTCAAAGAGGTTTTCACTTAGGGACCTTAATGTTTTAGTTGTTTGTTTTTGGCTAAGGGTGTTCACCCACTCTCCAAAATAGGCTTCAGGATGCAATGTAATTGAAAAGCTTGATTTATGATCTCTTAATGAAACATTGTCTCTAAGGCCTAAAAAGTCATAAAATGCCTCATCATTCTAAAACTCATCAATTGGTAAATTGGATTCTTGTTGGTCCCAATGTATCAGTTGGGGATAGTATAATGGCAATAGTTTGCGATGAATCACTGGGGTAAGGATACAAATGACATTGTTATCAAATAGGTTAGTCTCAGCTATGTCATCAAAGGTGAGGTTATGATTAGACTCTATTTCACTATCAACACCATCATCATTAATCACCGGTGATAGAATTTGAATAAGATATATGGGGTCACCCCTAGGTAGTTTAAATCCAAGTCCATAGTGTCTTTTGTACTTAGTTTGGAAATTGGCTTGATGGTTCCTTGTTGATTCGGTTTGAGGCCTCTTCCTTCATAATCTTGATGCCCCATAATCTTATTGGGAATATTATACTTTGTACTTTTATAACAATTAGCTTAGTTGTCATTTTACAACCATGATTTGTCCCCTTCAAGAGGATCTAGTTCTAGGCTAGATGATGGTACAAATATGATAGGTCCCTTATCTTTATTCTTTTTTTGCCAATACATGTGTGGGGTGAATTTATATTTATTCTATGGAAGATTGACAATATGGAAGGTATCATGGGTCACATACTCTCTTGGTCCATTATCTAAAATGGTGAAATGACTGGAAGCTTCAGGAAGTGGCATGTAGGAAAGGGAATCCAAGGTATTAGGATCTATGCAATTATCCTATGGTGGATCAATAAGTATGGCCATTCTTTTATCTTGTTTTAAAATTGAATTAATGTCAAATTGGTAATTTTATCTTCAAAAATCAACCTCAAGATGTTTATAATGTTCATATGGGTGTAAATCTCCTAAAATATTCACTTTCATCCCTGAGTGGGAGAACTTGATACATTGGTGCAGCGTTGACAGAATTGCATGAATCTCATGTAACCAAGGCCTACCTAGAAGTATATTATATGATAACTCAAGATTAAGCACATGGTAAAGTGTATCATGAGTCAAAGGCCCAATAATAACTGATAAGCTAATGGTGCCTTGTGATTCTCTTTCATGATTATCATAAGCTTTGATAGTTATCATTTTTGGTTGGAGATCTATCAGTGTGTATCCAAGAATATTGATAAGCTTTAAAGACACTATGTTGAAGCCTACTTCATTGTCTATAAGGACATGTTTCACTTTATGTTGATTTATATAAACTTCTATGCATAATGGATTATTATGGAGCAGGCCAAGGGAAGACATATCACTTTGGTTGAATGTGACTTGTTGGGCTGGAGCTAGGTGTCCAACCAAGGCTTGAAATTTATTAGGGGATATGTCACTAGAAATAGTGGATTGGTTTAAGAACTCATTAAAGATGTTCTTTTAGATTGTTGACATTTGCAACAAATCTAAAATAGAAATTTATGCTAGTGTCTTCTGCAATTATTCCATAATATCAAACTTCTTATCTTGATCAATAGTGAATGGTTTATTCTGAGGCTAAATGGTTGATTGGATAATAGATAGAGTGGAAGATGGTTGTGGGCTTGAGATAGTAATATTTGACCTCTGAGTTGTGATTACACAATCATGATTATATACTAGACCATTATTGCTAACAAATGTTGGGAATGGTGTGGGACCAGATAAGACAAGTCTTGATTGCCAGTGCACTTGTATGTGGTCACATGATAAGGGTGAGTTATCAGTGTAAGGTCCAAAATTGGAAGTCCCAATTTGATGGTTTGGATGTGTGCTATTGTAGATCAAAGAAGGATTGTCCATGTAATATGGTGGAGTGTTGTTATTTAGCAACAGTCTAGATTGATTAGCACTTGGTCTAAGATTAATGAAGATGGTGTTAATTATACCCCCTAAAATATGACCTACAACCCTATTGTAGTCATGTGAAATTACATGGTAGGTTTGTTGGTTGTCACTATTTTGACCTTGGTTTTATCCATTATTTTGATTTTGTGGGTTTTGTTATTGATTTTATTGATTCTACTGGTTCAACCTTTAATTTTGATACTGTTGATTTTATTGTTGCATTGGTCAATGTTGTTGTTGTTGATTGTTATGTCAAGGAAAGGGGTTTTGATAAATCCCAAGAGTTTGATTGGAAGTGGAAGCACCATTATCCAATGTTATCTCCCCATTATCCAACATATTCTCGAATAAATGCTTGATTTTCACACATCTTCATATATCATGCCCATTAACCCAATGGTATTCATAGAATTCATTTTCATGGTACCAATTAGGGTAAAGAATACCTTACAAATAATAATTTGGTATAGGCCAACTAATCAGATTAGCAATGACAAGTTTGTGAAATACAAATTCAATAGGCTCTCCTAAGTCACTAAAGACAATGCATAGGCACAGTTCTCCTTGGAGGAGGGGTTTACAATGGTAAAAGTTGTTGTATTTGTTGCATGGGTCTTAGTTGTTGTTCTTGTAGCATTGATGGGAAAGGTTGTTAGGTAGGAGTAAGCTAAAAAGGTGGTACAGATGATGTTTTCACCTTTCGGGCATGATGTGAATCGATTACTCCATTACCCACAACATTCCTATTATGGTTAAATTGCTTTGGTCTTTCTTAGTAATTGAATTATACTAGTTGTGATGTTTGCATTTGAATTGGATGTTAGTTTTGTCCACTTCCTTGATTGGTACCTTGATTCTGATTAGTTGATGTAAGCTTGATGATCCATTTATTAATAAGATATCACTTAATCAACAAGCCTTTGTCGATGATCTCCCTAAAAGTATGTGCACATTGTAGTTCCAGATGATAAGCTATCTCACTATGAAAATTTTTAGTAAACACAATGGCTAATTATTTATCCAGTAAACTGTGGGTAAATCAACTTGTAAGGGCTCTCTATCACTATAGATAACTTGCAAAAATCTCACAAGATTTTTGCTTTGCTTGTGTTAAGTCGACCAATGAAATCTCATGTTCAAGATTATAGGATAAGTGTTGTATAAACTTATCAAAAATATCATCAAAATCTATTACTAAATTCTTGGGCAACTTTAAGAACCACCCCAAGTCTTGTCCATCCAAGCTCCTTGGAAACAACAATAAAAGGTATATATTGCTATATGCCACAGGTTGACATGCGATAAAGAACTCTGTTAAATGAGCCTTAGGGTCACCTTTCCCTTTATATTTGTCAAAATTTTGTGGTTCATATCCTAGAGGAAATGATATCTGTAAGTACTCCATGTTGAATGAATAAGAACACACATCATCCAACTTAAACGTTTTAATTTGTTTCTCAACCTGAATGGTGGCAATTACATCCTTCATCTGCTATAATTATTAGGATAGGAAACTAGAAGGAACATTGGTTTAAGGGAAAAGATTGGTTTGGGTAGATGGGTGGGAGGTCACAAGTGGGACACTTTGACCAGGGTATGATGGAGATACCTATTGCGATATATTGGTTTGGTTGGGAAATGGACTTGGAATATACATATGTGGATTAGGATGTACTTGGAATTGTACATTTGGTTGTGCAATATTATAGTTTGTGCTGATGATAAAGGTTTGAATTAGAGGATTTTGTGGTTGGGATGGAGGGATATAACTATACTGTGCCTATTGTGGTTGAAAAGGGACATACTACCAACTAATCAAACCTTGCTGTTGAGTGGGAACTTGGGGACCAAGACCCTGTCTTTAAACTTGTGGCACACTTTGAACTAGTTATTCTCTAGTAGGTACTTGAGAAACATGGGAACCTCATTATTATATTAATACCTATGGGGAAGTGAATATAGGTTAAAGATTCAACATCTATTTTTGACCGATATTTACACGTGGTTGACTAGGTATCACTTGGTTTTGGATTGGTACACTAGTCTATGATTGAAGAGATATGTTTGTCATTTCCTAGTGAGGTGGAACACTAGTTTCCCCTTACTGAGGTGGTAATACATTTAGCCTTAGCTACATTGGTACACTAGATTTCACTTGATGTTGTGGAATACTACTCGTCGCTTGTTGAGGAGGAGTAGGATTCATCACATTTGGTTGTTAAGGTACACATTAGTTATTAGTGGACTACCTAATCCTATTGGCTGCACACTTGATGAAGTAACTGGAGGTTGGGATGTAAAAATTTCCACTCCTTAGTGTGATGCTCCACTCATGGTATTAACTATAGGCACATGTTATTGACTAGTTGTTTGTGCATTAGTACCACTTTGATTTGGATTGGATGTGGCTTGCACATTGTCCACTAGTTTTTCTCATTATTTTATGTAGAAATAAAAGACACTTCTTCAATAATGGGCATATGCATCAAGTTATCTACCGATGTGTTTTGCATGAATGGGTTTGAACTATGATTCTATTGACCAGTTAACTTTATCAAAACTCTTGTTAAAGGAACTAAGTCAATAAGAGGTTTGCTCACCATATTCATCTAATTGAAATTGTGTGATAGATTTAGGTAGGTTTGATATGCTATCTACATTTGATTAAAGTGATCTTACATGATATTTTTACCTCTATTAGGCAGATTAGGGTCATGGTATGTTGTTTGGACTAGAGCCATAGGATTTCTAGAAGAATCCTGTTGATCATAGATGATATTATGGGGCATTCTCAGTAAGCTTGGTAAATTTTCATGGGGGAAGTCTATGAAAAACTTAGCCCCTACCTCTATAGTTCTAACCAAAATCTCATCCTTGTTCTCCAATATATGTCGCTCAAACGAAAATGGATCATACGTGGAAGATGTATTAGTGGAATATGATTGTTGAGGAACTGGTTCATTAGTTGTGGGTATGGTAGCGAGGTATTGTGCCATTTGTTCTTGGTCTTTTTTTGAATAAGCTGGTGTGTTAACCAAATAGTTGGCCAATAGATCTTGGATTTATGCCCCTAATTGAGTATTGTAAAAGGGATAAGAATCCATCTCATAGGGAATATTATTTGCATAGGGGTCTTGCACCATTTCCTCTTGCACAACCACATTACTAATTCTTGGATTGTACATGAGTCCACTACAAGTGTAGGAATACATGTTGGGATCCATATTCAATGTTTTACAATAAAAGGTCAAAGAGTTGTACAAACTCTAAAAAGGACAATGTCTAAAAAAAATGATGTTAAAACTTGGTTTAGATTCGTCAAAAGGATCAAAAGGTTTATGCAAAGATTTAGTGAAGAAACAAGCTAGCATTAAATTTCCAATGTCTCACTATTCACACAAAGATGAGCAAGTAAATAGGCCAAAAATCAAAATGCCAAACTCTAAGGTCAAAGTGTTTCAAATTAGTCTAATCTAGGAAATTAAAAGTTCCTAGGTCTTTTGGCCAAATTTGGCATCAAAAGCTAGGCTAAAACAAGGCATGTGCTAGGACTCTTGGCCAAACAACGTCAAAATATAGACTTTAAAATAGATGAAATTTTTAATCTAACATATTTGAAACACTTCTAACAAACACTAGGCATTTGATTCTTGGACATGAACTCAATCAACTAGGTATAAGGTATGAAACAAAAGGCACTTTAGAGATAGTTTATTTTCTCACAAATAATAGTATAAAACTTAGTTCTTTTGACAAATAACATAGAAAAAAGTGAACGGTATAACTGTACTTAGACAAAAGATCACAAAAGTACACTCGAATTGGTTTGAAAATTTAAGAAAAAATTTGAACTCTATGAAAGAGGGTCCATGAAACAATATTTGCAATGTTTTGGGTAGCGTAAGGACACTACACTACCCAAAAGGTGTGGCTAAATGTTTGTTTAAAAAATTATCTAAGGAAAAGATAGTTTCCCATAATTTTGACAGCATAACACTAATTTTCTTGACTCAAAATGTTGTGGTGCATGGACTCAAAGTGCAACTGTTTAGCACAAAATGGCTTAAGTCTATCAAGTGGTGATAATGATCTTGAGTCTAAAACAACCTTCAACCCAAATGGGAAATTGAACCTAAGTTCCCTCAAGTTTAGTGAAAATGGTGAATCCACTTAACACATCAACCCTATAAACTTATAAAGGTGCAATTTCAAATTTAGATTATAAATGGACTTAAACAACGTTGGCAAAGGTCTAGACTCAATTGGGCAGTATAACTACACCAAAGTGGATGATATGACTACCAAGTTTTGATGGACTTTGAATCAAGGCAAATTTGATGACCTCACATGGGCAACATAACACCTCTTTGTTCAAAGGAAAATAATGACATGTGTTTTGGTTTGTATCATTTGTTTACACCAAGTTTTGACTTCAAATAAGACTTTAATCTAGGATAAAACTCAACTGATTAATCGCTCTTAGACTCTAAATTGATAAGGTTTCTTGGTATTATTGGAATCCATTAATATAAGTCATTTGAGAGGATTTTAAGTGTTCATCCAAAAGTAAATGTGAAATATATAGTAGGGTTTTTACACCCCCCTTCTCTCAAATGATAGTACTGGGACATGGACCTTGAGGTGCACCTTGCACCAAAAATACTTCCACGACAAGTGGGAATTTGTATAAGATCTACAAGTTTCCAAACATTCTAGGGGAATCAATTGCTCAATGACTTTCATGTCAAATGATGCAAAATAAAAACTTGGATTTTGGGTCCATATCACTTGGCTTGTTGCAAAAAGGTCTAGTCCTTTTTGTAACCACTACATCATATTATTCACTTAGTGTAATGTGATGTCCAAAGTGCCACTACATCTCATTTGTAACTCTAATTAGTATCTAAATGAATTCAATGCTGGGAGGTGAAACCCTGGGTCAAATCTTCCCTAAATAACTTGTGGGAGGTTATGAGGTCCCCCTCGCAAGCCAAGTTTGAATAAAAATAAAGAAAGCATAAAATAGAAAGACTTTAGGGTCATTTTCAAGGTTACCCAAAATTTGATGAGTTTTTGGAGAGTGATTTAGATGAATTTCTTTCTAATCTTGGACTAGGCTACTTGCAATAGGAATGACACTTTTGATTCCAAGGGTTCCCTAAAGGGGAAAAATGGAAGAGCATACATGTGGCATCCCTATTTTTTCCAAACAAAAACTAACTTAAACAACTAAATGAATACAAAAATCTTGGAAAGGTGAATTCATTTTTAAGCCCAAATAGAAAATGTGGTGGTGTTCATTTGGCTTGTTGGTCTTAAGTTGTAACTTTGAAAACTAATGCTAAAAATACTTACTCAAGCACCTTAAATGTTACTTTAAGCAGCAAAATAGTGTTTCTAATTCATTTTTAAGCATGCAAAAGGTGATATAAAAATGTTTTTAGTAAATGTCAAACTTGGTCTTGCAATAAAAATGTTAGCATGTCCTTTAGCCTTGAAGCTATTTTGGGTTTGAAATAATGAAATTTAGAAAAAGAGCTATCGAGTTTGTGTTTTTAAGAAAAACATAGTGACCGATGTCGGTTATATAACTGATGTTGGTTATCTAACTAACATCGGTTATACTAATAATGACCAATGATGGCTATGCCAACCGATGACAATTTTATTGACGTTGGTTATTGTGTAACCCTGTGACAAAGAAAAATGGTAAAATAAAGTTAGAAAATCAAATTACAAGAGTTTTGATGATCCAAATGAAGATTTTAAAGTTGCAAAATGATATTTTTCATATGTGGGATGTGTTTGGTCCCCTTGGGTATGCCATTATGTGAAATATAAATTTGACTAAGAAGAGGAGATTAGTATGGTGTTAGTGAATGAAACCAAATCAAAAACACACTAATCTAACATATTCATGCCTAGTTACTAGGGTGAGCTTAGTAACAAAAACAAATGAAAAACACAACTAAAAATTAAGGAAAAACAAAATAACTCCTTCACCTTCCTTGGATGCTCCAAATGCCTTTGTAGTAGTGGCTTGCTTGGTTTTGTGGTCATGAAGTCCTTGGCAATGGAAGCTTGTCTACCTCCATCTCTCCTTAGCACCTTTGGCTTGTGACTTGGCTTGGCTTGGAATTCATTTGGAATGGTAACACTAATATACATGAGGATTTGGAAAAAATATTGAATTATAACTTTGCACAAATTAAGCTTAGAAATGATGTGGTAAGGCCTCCTATTTATATATTTTTTAGATTGATCAGAATCAACCTGAACTGTCCATCTTAGGATTAAGATGTGTGGTTGAGGATTAATTCAATTTTGTAATTAAAATTGATAAATAGGCTCATAAATATTTGGGATAGAGGAGCAATTAAGAGGCATGGAGGGCTTTGATGAGGCATGGGAGGTATGAATCCTAATATTTGTGGCATTTATGGCTTAGGAATGTCTTCCTAAGAAATGAGGTCACTTGATGATGCAAATATTTAATATTCATTTCCAAAACAAAGTTTTCAAAAAGTTTCCATGGAATTATTAATTAGGCCTTGATTTGGGTTAATTATATCTTAAGCATGTTTAAGCACTTTGTGCATAAATTAGTCAAATTGATCAGAATGCCTTGTTATTGGTCCAAAATTTGACTAGATTAGAATTGGAAGGCAATGCAGATATGTTGGATCCATTATTCCATTTAGGATATTATCAACATAAAATAACAAATACATGTGTCTTGTGTAAAATATTTGATAGGGAAGAGCAATCTAGAGCTCCTAGGGGCAAAATTGGCTTTTTGACTTAGAATGATCTGATCAAAGTTAGTTGGCCCATAAATTGCATTGCCCCATTTAATGATACCCTAGCTTTATCAACATTTGACTATATCAGCTTCAAAGATTTTAATGTGTTTTAGTATTTTTAGGCCAAATTGTGTGCTTTAGGTGGAAATTGGTTAAAACCCTGATTGAAGGTTATTGGTGGCTAGATTTAGGTGTCTACAGGTTAGAACAACCATTTCAAAAGTATGCAAACAATGTTCTAGTTGCATCTTGTAGACACCTAATATTTTCACTTTATTAACACTTTCTATTGAAAAAGCTTATTGGCACATCAATTTCCATAAGTGCACACCTTAAATGTTACACCTAGAATGGTTGGGTTTGGCACATGATACTTTTCAAGATATGTTTTCACATTATTATATCATACCTTCATTACTATCAATCTTGCCCCCTTTGAGTCTCCTTCCATCTTATCTTTTTGTCTACTTTCCATTTGGATTTGTTAGCTTCCTTATATCCTACTGTATTGGCTAGGCCATTAAAATATGTTTCATACTTGTCTTCTTTGTATTGTATCGACCTAGATAATAAATTTTTTAGTTTATTTTTTATATTATGTACTATATCAACCAAGTTGATATAATATTATATCATTCGACATCTTTCTAACTATATCGACCTGGCCAATACCGTCAACTTAGTGTTCATGATTAGTTCTAGGTATTAAATCCATATATAATGGGGTCACATTTCATTACCAAAAAGTATATCAAACTCATATGCTCTAATTACACTTGCATTTTTGTTCCTAAGTAGTATTCAGAGGAGTTAAAGGTTAGAGTCTTATCTTAGAGGTCTAGTCTTGCTTATGATATTTGAAGCTTAATATGAGGAGTCATACCAAGGAGGTGTCCTAATTTTTGGAATCCCCAACTAAGTATTTATAGGCCTTACTCTTCCCATTTGAGTTATTCAACCTAGAACTTTTATTGCAAAGTGCCACTTCAGCTAGAGTAGGAGATTGAGGCATTGATAGATGCACCCAAAAGGTAAGTATCTTTATCCCTACTCTTTTTTATTTACTTATTTAGTA
Organism: Torreya grandis; assembly: GCA_037957365.1. Taxonomy (NCBI): domain Eukaryota; kingdom Viridiplantae; phylum Streptophyta; class Pinopsida; order Cupressales; family Taxaceae; genus Torreya; species Torreya grandis. The sequence continues at coordinate 1,056,935 of JARHVA010000474.1, forward strand.
GATAAATATGATTTTCTTATTGTTTTAGTATGTGATGTTTATCCTTGCTTATGATATTCCTTATACCTAAGAAGATTAGTATAGATGGTTTCTTAGGCCTACCATTATCACCTTAGTTGGTATAGATTTCCCATTGGTTACCCATTACACTATTCACTTTCTTATTAGTTTATTACTTTTATCTATCTTGGATTAGGTTACCTTTACTCATCATTTCCTTGAATGTGCTATCCTTATTATATCCTTGAATCACCCTTTTACAATCATTTATCTATATTGAGCCCTAGTGAGAGCTATACCCCACATCATGGGCTAAGATTTTGGAACCCTTTCCTCTTTATATTTGAGTGTAGATTACCCTCTTATAGGTTTATGGTTATTCTAGTTCCTTATCTACATTTCAAGTATATAGAGGCTCTATTTTTATGACCTTATCTGAGTCCTATTTTATTGAGAGAAAGAGGATAGTTATAGGTCATCTTAGCCCATGCATATATTCTAGTGAATCTGGAATGAATCTTATCCCACCTCTAGTTGGATCATTTTCATATTTTTATTTTTAATATTTATTTCACTATCATCATACATTTTTAGTTGTGTTTTTATCCCAATGGTATCAACTAACTTGATACTATTTTCTATTTTAAAAATTATATTAGCCAACCCGATACAACTTTTTGTTTCTTAGTTTAATTGTATACTACATTAGCCAAACTAATATAATATTAATATTTTTTACATTATTCCTTATGTTTAATCTTGACATTCCATATTTCCATCATAACATCTCCTCTTAGGATCTTTCTAGCAAGCTTCAACCCATTCATATTTTATATGGGTTGTTTTTTCAATCCCACTTTGTTCACCATTGATGGAAATTCCTCAAGGTGTAAATTTTCTTAATCCTAACATAGATATATCGAATGTAGCATGGTTCAAATTAGCCAAACTTCAAATATAGGAGATCCTGGTCAGCTTATTAATAATCTTGATGACAACACCATTTATACTCCAAACAAGAACATGAGTCTTAGTAAACTTCCCTTGCCCACTATAGTAGATGGGGAAACTAACATCAATGCTAGGAATCTTCCTTCCAAGATCGATGTTGAGAATCCTCCACCTAATTTTAATTAGAATCTTAATTCTAATTTTAATCCTCCTCTAAATACCTCAAATCATTGCATAAATGATTCAAAAAATGTCTATTATGTAAGCTTCTATTAGTATTCAAATCCTTCAAATGCAAAACCACATCCTAAAAGATGATAATCAAGCTCCTTAAATCATCATAAATCAATAAAACCATAATCATGTTCCTTCTCCCCTTAGAGATGCCAATGGAAACTTTATTCCTAAACCTCCAATTAAAAATAAGATGCTTCAAACTATTAAAAATGAACCTTGAGCTAAATTCATTGTGTCTATGGATACTAGAAGCATTTCTCCAACCATCACATATGATAGCACTAATGATCCCACCCTATATCTTAAATCCTTTGGCAATCTCGATAAAGAATGGGTTAAAACTAATACTTATGCTACTAACAAACTTCTATCTAAAAATTTTATTAGAGATGCACTAGAATGTTATAATCAACTTCATATACAATCCATTACATAACTATAAGATTCAATCAATGTTTTAGTTAAGGAAATTTAACATAACAAGCTTCCTAAAAAAAACCTTAGTAACTTCATTAATGCTAAGCAACTTCCTAACTAATCTATGCATGATTTCATCAAATAATGAAAATCATTAGCACATAAAGTGAACCATAATATGAGTGATGAATATATATTCAAACTCTTTTCTAAAGCTCTTAAGGCCCCTATTCAATAAAAAGTTAGGATATTCTCTCCTTAAACTTTAGAAGAGTCCTTTGGCCAAGAAAAAATACAAGTCTTCCTTATGGCCCAATTTGAACCATTTCAAAACCCCAAAAATAAATCTTTTCAAATCTCAACCAATGGAATCAGTGCTAATTACTTTCAAAATAAACCTCCCTAACCCAAAACAAAAGCTACCAGTTTAGATAATCAACTTTCATTCCACCCCCCTTCAGTGTGCAGGAACTTAGGAATTTATCATCTCTATATAAACCATATGTTCATTATTCTAACCCCACCCCACCATGGCATGATCCCAGTAAATTTTTTTGGTTCCATGTCGACATTGGTCATTCCCATGAGACATGTTGTGCACTTCCAAAATTTGTTGTAAACATCATTTTGGGGGAAAACTTCAATCATGACCTCATTACCAAAGAGTGTCATAAATAATACCTTAAAGCTTCTAAGAACCAATCTTATCACCCTAAATCTACAGATAAAAATTATAAAAGATCCTCTCAAACATATAATCCCAACACACAACATTCTGATGAGTTTGTTTGTGTTATTGATGTTGACTATGATCACTATTACATTAATTCACAATTTGTGAATATGGAAAAGTTTAACTTCCATCATAACCATACTCACAAAGATATAATTACTAAACCTAAGAAGCCTTCTCCCAACAAATTGATTCTTAAGAATACCACTACCACCATCACATCATCTTATGATTTTCCATCTAGTGATGAGTTCATTGCACCTCCTAAAATATCCCTTTTAGGGTAGATTTATATAATTTTGAAATTTCATTGAAAACTTAACATAAAAGTAAATAATTCTAAAAATGATCCATAAAACATGATAGGAAGAATATAATCCACATTAACCCATATAAAATTAAGGAAATTCAATCCATTCTACGGTAGAATCCTTACAACACCAAATCAGATTCTTATAATAAATTTTTAGGCTTGTAACTCAAATAATTTACAACTGATTATACCAATGAAAATTCAATGATAATTAACCAACCAGATGAATCCAAAGGTTGAACAACCCTCAAATTAATCTTGTTAGGTTGACATCAGCCCTCAAAGTGGTGATGTAAGTAGGTGAAGACCCCTCTAGGTAGGTCACCAACCTCTGAACTTCCTCTTAGCTATTAAACCAAACTCAAATGGATGCCCTAGCTACCACACCAACCTCAAACTAATGCCCTAGCCATTGTGCCACACACAAATCAGACTTTTATGCCTTATCCAATGATTTTTTAGTGAAACATGACCCCTAAATGAAGCCACCAATAGAATGTTGAGGATTTTTTTTTGTAATATCTAATTATTGAAGAGGGTTTTTGTCCTCAATAGCTTAAATTAGAAGCAAACATGCTCAACTCATGACAAATCAATTGATAGATGAATAATATATACCTACAAATGAGCCACTCTATCTTCTTTTATACCTTTATCATTAATAATAAAACATAAGGGCCTTTTATGAAATAACTTTAAGTTACTTTTTGGTCAACTTGTTAAATTATTAATTTTACTTTAAGTATTTAAAAATAATTCTTATTTTAATAATATTATTATTATTAAGCTGCCCAAGATTAGAAATGATTGGGCCCAACTTAAATTATATTATTAATTATTTTAATCTAGAAAAGGGGACATTATAGTTTTCCCTTACCATAATTTGCTTGCCCTCAAGCAAATGCAAGGTCAACTACTCACTCTTCCCAAATGACCATCTTTGTAATACCTGGATCCCACTTCATCCTTAGGAACATGCAATTCCATGTTTTGAATAAATGTTACCTCACCAAGTTGTTTGACTGAAAACTCATATGAAATTATTCCTCTTGATCTTTTGAAATATTCATTTTTTGCTACATATTACCCATAATATCTCTTTTTGATTATGCACTCTCATTACGTATATTGGGAATTTTTGTTTACATTTTTTGTTGTCTTAAGAGAATCTAAAATTGAACTAAAAATCATCATGCTTGAAGTTAGATTGGTTGTCAAATTCACCTGACTGCATTGGAATTTATCTCTAGTAATTTATCTCAATAGTTTTGTAGAGCACGAGGTCTTTATTATTCTATTATGATTACGCATGCCTGCTATAAATTCACTTACAACAATACAAGTTATCCTTTTTTATTTTAGTTTACGTAATGCCATCTCCAAATCTTCCTTGACATTCACCACTTCAATAAATTAATTCTTTCTCCCCTTTAATCCAAGCACCACAAAAACTTCCTTTACCTTAATGATTTTCATGTTAAAACCATAAATTTTCCAATCAACACCATTTAAATCTTATACCATTTGAGTTGTAACAACACTTGGAAAGTTTTTTTTTAACATACAAGAACTTTTTCAAAGCCTCAAGTAGTTGTTTAGGAAGTACAACATGATACTCCATGATTTGTTCATTAACTACCATTAGTATTTGATATGGTATCTTTTATTGCATCAAATAATATTATGTTACTTGTAAATATTCTTGGAAGTCTTGTTTGGCACTTTCCAAATCAATTATTACCTTGTTAATTTATACACTAGTTGTTCCACAAAGTTTATGTGCACTCTCTATTATATGAGTTGGTAGGCCAAGGATCTCTACAATACTTATTGCATTTGATTATTCTAGAGTTCCCTAGAGAAGCTTATATATTGGCCTCCAATTTTTTATATTTTCTACCTATAACTATCTTAACTTCTCAATTAGGTATGTGTTATCTTATCGAAGAAATATCAGTTGTTGTTGTAAGATTGAAAAACTCAGAATTTATAATGCCTTCACAATCCTTGATTTCCTCTTCAGAGAGGCCCTACTCTTGTAACTTTTTTCCCTATGTGGTTGTATACAATACATAACATTTTTAATCATTATATTTTAAAATATATATTTGAACAACCTTATGGGCATAATACAAACCCAAATTATCAAGATAATATTCAATAGCTCCATGGATGTTCGAACTTTTTCCCTTTGCTTTATTCATGAAGTTTCCTTCATCCTTGAACTGGTCTAAAAAATAATCACTCTAAGTATTACTTTCTCTAAGAGAAACCAATTGAATGGTTGGTGCAATAAATACTATTATACATTTGTCACCTTCAACCCTCATCTTATGATCAATTTACTTCATAAGGAGTACAACATTCAAAGTTTTTCCAGCACCTATTTCTAAAACAACAATTGTGTTCCTCCTAATAGCAAAATCCAATATTTCCAACTAATACATCTAATTACATATGGAGGATATTATGCCAATGTTTAATGGTAAACTATCAACTGAACTATTAACAATTTAAGAAGAGAACTTTTTTACCCTAACTAAATTAAAAATTATTCCCTTACTGCTTGCTTTGATTCCCTGTATTTGATCCATGTGTTCCAACCACTGAATCCTATTTTTTTCATAATATCTTCCTTATGCTCAACTAAGGTTAATTCTAATTTCTCTCTTATCCATTTATATGGTATGAAAAAATCATCAACAATAATGCTATTGAAACTAGAATCTCTACTCTTTGTAGATCTCAATCTATCACTGGGATCCCACACTCCTTTAGCTGAAGTAAAAGTTTTTAATAGCATTGCATCACCACCACTATTATTTTCAAGTGCTTTCCATAATTGTCCAAAAAATCCATCTTATAAGGTAATGAATTAATCTTTGGAGGAGCGATAGGTGCCTCTTGGGTTGGAACAACTGATAGTCTCTTTTCCTTGACTTTATTAAAATCAATCTTTTTCTAGGCCTTTGGAAGTTTGAAGGATGGTGCATGTTCCTCCATCTGTAACTCTTCACATCCAATAAGTAAAGCCATTTTACATCTAACATTAATCCAAGAGAATTCCCCCATATTTGCAAATCTATGGATGTTTACTAGATATATTATCAATCCAACACATGAAACTAGGAAGAGCATCATATCATGGATGGATCATTGCATTTTCTTACTCCATATAAGAATTGTAGTGGCTGAAAACCATATTTTATTAGCTAAAAACATTTCGCTAATGACAATATGAGATAAATGCATTTTCATTGAGATATAATGGTCATATGTGGCTGCAAATAAAATGTTGGGCAAGGTGGAAATGAGGGGGATAATAGTTCTAAACTTGGAGACAGTTCCCATACCAATCCATATCTCACATAGACATGTGATATAGGAATAATTACATTTTTTAGGCTAAAAACATGTTGTAAATGTTCCCATATACCCTTCTTCAATCTAGTATTCAAATTTAGGACTTAGCTCCAAAGATTGATATATGAACCATGAGCATTGATCCTTTAAAATTTTAATAGAATCATATTCTATATGATTCCTCATGTTCTTCCTTTTTATCCAAATGCATGGGATAAATAATTCAATAGTAATATTAATCTTATTAAATCCTTTATCCATTTTGTGCCTTAAAATATCACTTGCATCCCATATGTAAAAATAATTTGGAACCATATCAAAGAATCTATATTCTCTATGCTACAAGTAGTATCCTTCACCTTATCACCCTTTTTAGCATGTTGTCCATGATGACAAGATTCTTGTAAATAAATAATACTTAATAATAAATATAGGATATGGCCATCATACCTTGGGCCATAATCACATTTTTATCAATAGTTATTGATATAAACATTTTAGGAAGTTAAAAATCAACATTTTTACACAGTGAGGTACCTTTCTCATACTATGCATTTCAACATAGTATCCAGAAACTTAGCCTCATATGCTTCTTGACTTGACACATTATTTTGTAGTATGTACTCAATCCCTAGTGGATTGATGAGTGTGTATTGAACTGGAACATCTTCCTCACTTGTGCATTCATCAAGTGATGTTTTTTCCCCTTGATTTCCTCACTATTTTGTTGATACATGCAATCATTAAAAGTCAATAAAACATTCTCTAATATCAAAGAATCTTCACATTCAATTTGCTTGTTGGATTCTTTGTATTAATTTTTCATTTATATTGTTAAGTATGAATTCAACTTTTCTTCACATTGATTAACTTCCTTTTGAGCCAATGCATGTGTAACTAGTGAGATTATCTGCTCATCCTTTCTCATATTAGCCAATAAAATTGATAGGAATGGTTGGAAAATATCACCACTCTCATTCATAATTAAATACATGATTTTTTGCATTGAGGTAACAACATTTTTTACATGATTCTCCTTAACATTAAGAAAGAAATGTTGGAACATTTTAAGAATAAGATCATCACATTCAATATTTATCATTAAAACACATGATTTGACTTTTGTATAAATTTCTTAAATCATAACCCTCAAAACAAAAGAAGGGATTTTGATTTCATCTAAGCCTCAGAAACTTTACACGATCAACTAAAATATTTCCCTCATGGTTTTGCTTCTGTATGGCCTTTTAAGAGTTGTTATTCTTGTAATTTAATTAATACAAGTAATAACTATAAGTCTCACATTTAGATCTGGATGTTTCAAAATCTTGGGCTTAGCTATATAAGTCATCGATGGATTCACCGCCCATAACATAAACTCAAAATTTGTTTGTCTTATCATGGAAAAATAGTTTACCACTTCCTCCAAAACCCTGAGTAGAACATTTTTTGAATGAGGTGGTTGTTCAAGTATCTTCCCTTCCCTACAAAGCTTAATTCCCAAATCATCTTTACTTATTAACTCCATGATTCACAAGCTATGAATCAAATAGTATCTATAAAATATTAATTCTTTCCCACAACTGGCAAGGAAATGGCTCTAATACCACTAAAATATCCTTTTTAGGGTAGATTTATACAATTCTAAAATTTCACTAAAACCCTAACATGAAAATACATAATTCTAAGAATATAATCCACATTGACCCTCATAAAATTAAGTAAATTCAATCTATTTCCATGGTATAACCCTTATAATACCAAATCTGATTATTATAATAAATTTATAGGCTTGTAAATTAAATAATTTATAAGTGATTATACCAATGAAAATTCAACAATAATTAACCAATCGAATGATGCCAAAGGTCAAACAACCTAAAATTAATCTTCTTAGGGTGATGACATACCTCAAAGGGGTGATGTAAATATGTGAATACCCCTTTAGGTAGGTCTCCAACACTAGCTCCTAGCCATCTTGCCTACCTTAAATTGATGCCCTAGTTATTGTGCCACACATAAAGTAGACCTTTATTTCTTGTCCAATTATTTTTCACTCAAACATGATGCTAAATGAAGCCACCAGTAGAATGTTGAGGTTTTTCATCCCTAAAATCTAATTGTTGAAGAGGGTTTTAGTCCTCAATAGCTTAAAGTAGAACTAAACATGTTCAACTCATGAAAAATTAAGTGATAGATAATTAATATATACCTACAAATGATCCCCTCCATCTTCTTTTATATGTTTATCATTAATAATAAAAAAATAAGGGTCATTTATGAAATAACTTTAAGTTATTTTTTGGCTGACTTAATTAAATTATTAATTTTAATTTAACTATTTAAAAATACTTTTTATTTTAATAATAATAATATTATTAAGTTTCCCAAAGATAAGAAATGATCAGGCCTAACTTAGATAATATCATTAATTATTTTAATCTAAAAAAGGGGACATTACACCTCTGGAGCATCAACTTAGGACATCAAATCTTTGTACTACCTTGCATCCTAAGGTCACTCTTAATAAACAAACTAAATATCATTATGGTTCCAATCCAAAATCATAATGGAACTTCATATATGAGATTAACTCCATGCCTTGCAAAATTCCTTTTATTGAACTCATGAGAACTTCAACATATCTTCAGAAATTTCTCATGTAAAAATTTAAAGATATTGAGGAATCCCTATGTAGTGAAATTGAACCACCTCCTAACCATAATCCATAGAAGTCCATGCCATTTAAACCATTTTGCATCCATCCTCTTCTAATAAACCCTCCATATATTTTCCCAAAGAAGATATGATTAATGGTGAAGTCCTTTTTTGAGTTGATGACTCACCTCTCTTTATTAGGATTGTAATCAATGATACCCTAATAAAGAAGTTTTAATGTATGAAGGGTTAGGAATTAATGTCACTTCCTTTTTGCTAATACAAAAATTAGATATTCTAAATCTGATCTCAAATAAACTAGACTTATATGTTGGGGATTTGATAAAACCAACCAAAAGCCTCTTGGATGCATTTGGCTCCCCCTCATTATTGGGCCTAAAAACATACACACCAAGTTTATGGTTTTATATCTTTTATTATCTGATAATCTTTTCTTAGGTCATCTTTGGACTCATTGCATGAGAGCTACTACCTCTTCTAGTATCTAATGTATTAAGTTCAATCATGATGGTAAGTGTTATAAACATGAAGGTGATCCCAACCCATGGGGTCTCAAATTTCGTAATCTTAAAATACAATATCACATCCCAACATTCCTCACATTGATAGTCCCCATATTCTTGATTTCATCAATATTCATCCTAATTTTTAAGGCACTCTTATCAATTTCCATGATAACAAACCCAATGTAATATAAACCATTTGTAATTCTACTAAATTATCTTCTTATATAGTGGAATGGATTCCTCTGTCTCTCCTACCACAAGATAAGATAATCCCATCACTCAACAATGACATTGAGACCCTATCTCCTTGCAATTCTCATGAAGTTTCCTACATAGAATATGATTTTTTATGCAATGACCTTGAGGTGGCTAAGCTTTTTTAATATCCTTTATCACTATCTCCTCGAATATTTAATCAAATTGGTATGTCTGCTAAAGACACTTCCAAAGAGAACTCTCAATAACTTACACATGCTTGTAGTATTTATCCATCATATGATGTTGATTAAATAATTTCTCAAGCCCAATCATATAACATGGATGCACTTAATTATAAAAAATCCCTTGCTAAGATGCATGTCTTTAATTGAGATGTTCACCTAGTTCATATTTATTCTAACTCTAGTGATGATGAAAATGAATTAGAACCTCAAGGCTAAGTTCCTCCAACTAACTCACAATTGGAAAACACTCTAGGGATTTTCTATTAAAAAAAAAAACCCAATAATTCTAACTATATTTACTAACCTGATACATTCAAAAAATTTCCAACACTTATGACTAGACCATCTAGGTGTTTCCTCAAAGTGTCAATATAGATCATTTTTCATCTTCTAGCTATAATGGCTAATTATGACATAGTTATGATAAGTTTCAATCATTATCTCCCTACTATAGTGGCCAAGTGTTCCCTTATATTGTAGATACAACTCATCTTTCATTTTTTGACCATATTAGATAATTACCACATATTATCGATATAGTTAACTCAATATCTTCCTACTATATCAAATAGTTTTTTCCTCAGAGTGCCAATATACTTCATATTTCATCTTCCAAATATACTATTCAATAATTACATAGTGTTGATGTAGTTCTATTAACATCCCTTGATTCTTTCAATGGTATCAGATACATTCCATAAAGCACTAATACAATACTAATTCCTCATTTTCTATTTCTAACTGTATTGACCACTTTATCTCTATTTCAAACAACTACATTGGCCAACCTTATATGGTTAATACCACAACTACCTCATCCAATCATATCAATAATTATAATATAATTCAACCTTGTTATATTTTACTAGACTTATCAGCTAAGCTGATACCATATAGCAAAATTCAACAACTTCTACTAAAGATCCCAAAATTAACTTAGACTCCAAAGCCACTGTTGTGGAAAAATTCACTAAGAATTTGATAAAAAAGGTAATATTATCATTGATATATATTATGATGTTGAATATTATGGCCCATTACCTATGATTCATAGTGACAAAACCATTATATAATTACTTCATGTAAGAGAGCCTCAACTTCCATGCTAACATCACAAGCTTGGCCACTTTGAGAAAATTTCTCCTCACTTTAGTAACTTTATTGCTAGTGTTGATCCTAAGCTTGATCCTCTTTCTAAGTTTCCTTCTACACCATATTGTTTCTAGGATGTAAATGCAATGTTTATCTAAGACACTCAAGCAATCAACTTCAATACAGATGCAAATCCCAAATCTATCCTTATCTTTAAGGAGCTCTCTACCCTAAAGAAAAGGATAAGTATAGCCTATTTTTTAATAACTATAATGAAGCATTTGCTTGGTCATATGCGGCTATAACTGATATTATTCCTATCATTATTTCTCATAACATAGATACTTATCTAGATGTGAGACCTATTTTCTAATACTAATGGATGTTTCCTCCTAAGGTTTCCACTCTCTGTCACAAAAAAGTTATTCAGGTCCTAGATGTTATGTTTATCAAAAACATAGATTTCTCATAATGGGTCTTTAACATAGTACACATTCATAATAAATTCACTATTATCATTTTTACTTGTATTGAATTTCTTAATTTACTTAGTGTTCCCTAAGGAGAATTTTCCTCTACCTTTCATAGACACATTTCTTGATTCCACAACTAACTATGAGATGTTTTCCCTCATGGATAGTTTTTGTGGGTACATGTAGATTCACATCACCACCGATGATCAACACTACTTTGTTACTTAGTGGGGCACATAGTGATACATTAATAATCCAAAAAATAGTTAAAACCTATGTATAACCTTATATCTACATCCAATCATCACAAAAATAATCTTCATGACTTAGCTATCATCTTAAATATAAAGTTAATCTCGATCCTAATAAGTATCTCTTCGGTGTTACCTCTAAAAACATCTTGGTCTCACTATGAGGGATTGACATAGATATTTATATAATCAATGTTATTCTTAACATGTATATACCTCAATCCATTCTTGATATCCACACTTATCTTTGGAAACTTGGGGCAATCCATAGATTTATTTCTGAGTTAGCTTATTGTACATATTTGGTAAAATCTCTTCTCATGAAAGATGTTAACATAGAGTGGACTAATGTTTTTCAAAAAACTTTTGATTATATATATATATCCTTCCTTAATCCTCCTAGTTTACAACCACCTTCTATTGATCACCCTCTCATCTTGTATGCATCTTTTAACCCCATCTCAATTGGGGAAATGCTTGCACAACAAGATGAATCTAGTAAGGAATATGTTATTTACTACATTATTCATACTTTGATAGATTATGAGACTTTTTATAAAAATGTGTATCATGATTGTCTTACAATCTACTTTAATTCTGAAAAGATTTAACACTATATGCTTTATCAAACTACCTATGTCATAATCCATTCTAATCCCTTTGCAATTTATTTTCTAAGGCCTTCATACATGGAGATTGAATCAACAAGTTAGGATTATTACTCATAAAATGGTAGTTGATAAGTGATCACTTATCAACTTATTTCCACATGTATACCATCTCAGTGATACATTCAATATACTCTTCCAGATAAGGATGTCATCTTGATTGAAGGCATTGATCAATATATTTCCCTTAAATACTAATTTCATAATTTCAAGGTTAATATCAAGGCTCAAGTCCTCAAAGAACCTAAAATTGTACTCTCTAAGTCTATAACATGTACACAATCTACCTTAGAATAACTACCCAAAGTCACCATCATTTTTTTGTGAGGATACTTGGGCACTCCATTTTGATGGATCTAGGTGCCTTTAGGGAGGTGAGGCAGGATGTGTCCTCTTCAATCCTTACATAAAAATAACTCCTATAGATTTTGTATTGACCTTAAATGTGACTAATAACATGGATGAATATAATTCTCTCATCCTTGGGATGCAAGCAACCATCGATTTAGATATTCCTACTTACATACTTTAGGTGATTTTAAACTTATATATTATCAAATCAGTGGTATGTATCAATGCAAAAGTGAAAAACCTATAGAATATTGTTAGCTTCCTACTAATCTTGTTAAAGAGTGTGAATATTTCACCACTGAGGCAATTACATGAGATAAAATTTATATAGATGACTCTCTTGCCTCTTAAAATTTATTATTTCACTCTTATCAGGCACTATATGACTCATAATTTCTCATCAAAATGAGGAAGTCTCCCTCTACATTAGTACCTAAGGATGATTCTCTTAATTTCCACATCAAAGTTGTCACTACTTGACAAAACTCATGGTATAAATATATCATCTGATTTATTGAATATCATACCTATGCTCTCGAGACTTATTCTTATAAAAATACTAGACTCTGAAAGCAAAAATTTAAGCTAATTATTTAACATAATATTTTTTACTATCGTAGTGTTGAAGGCACCCTAATTTTTTGTGTTACTAAATAAGAAGTTACTTCTCTTATTGAGTAAGCACATGGGGGAATGTTTGGTGGCCATTGTAACAGACACGTTACAACCCACACATTATTATGTATAGGAAATTATTTGCCTACCTTGAAAATGATGCCATCACATTTGTGAAGAAGTCTAATCCCTATTTGCTTCATGATGACCCTATTCATTTTCCTTTGATCATGCTTCAAAATATCCCTGGACATTCTCTTTGTGGGGATTAGATCTCATCACAATGTTACCTTGATTGTAATATTGCCATGTCTTCATTATTACCACCATTGAGTACTTTGCCAAGCAGGTAGAAGTTACACCCCTTGTTAATATTACCGATATAACTATCTCTAAATTCATTATTAACTAGATCATATGTCATTTTGGGATTCCTCCCACCATCATATATCACAATGGTGGGAATTTAAAAAAGAAAGACATGAAGCAACTTTGTGGAAAATTCAAAATTATGCACAAATTTTCTAAACCTTATCAAAATTATGCTTAATCAAGATGTAATGTTTAGGTATGCTCAATTAAAGAGGTTATATTTGTTTGGTTACAATAAATGTATTCAATTTCCTATAATAATTCAAAGGAGAGAAGGTTAACATAGATTCTTTAAATATTATACTCAAAATGGTTTACATACTCATAATATCATGTAAAAAAATTGTTTTTTATTTTGTTTACTTTTGAAAAATATGAGCTTATGATTGATAATATCTCTCTTTACTATTAATATGTTAATGGTAGTTGAATTATCCATGTTATTTTGACAATAGTAGCACTAGTGGGGAAACATAGTTGAAATTTATTTCTATGTATTTAGGTGCCCATTTGGTTGAATTTAGTATTTGAGGTTGTGTTGAGGTTGAGTTTTGGGGTTTAGATTAGCAATGGGTTACTTGGCCCAAGTCATATCATAGGTTACCTTCTCCTCATATTTCAAGCTTCCACTCTTCAATGCAGATTTTGCAATTTTTAACTAGCTCAGATGCATTATAGTATTTTAAAAGGTCTTTCACCTTATCAAGACACTCATTAAAACCAATTTTTGTTTCCATATGTATTTCAATTATTGAATTGAGCTCATTAATCACATCATCAATCTATGAAACATTACGTTCTATATCATTGTTGCATGCAATCACAACACTCTCATCTATATTCCTTTTCCTTTCCTTGCTACCTAACATACATGTCTTTTTTTTAATTTTCTACTTTTGGTTCTTCTTCCATGACTATTGCAACTCGTTGCTTTAACAATAAATTTAAGTAGTTAATTGATATTACCCTTTATACAAAATATACATGAAATAATAATAGTACAATACACAAAACAAAGCAAACTACTTCAATCTTATCTCAACCCAAAGGCAAGGACATGACACTACCTGGGATTTGTTAGTACTTGCAATCATTTTGGCATAAATATTTAGTTAATTTTAGCATAGGATTCATTCATCCTATAAATTCTTCTTATCTACCAATCATTTTAGCTAATTTCACATTTTGTAAATTTTCACATAAAGTTTTAGTTAATTTTTCTACATTAGGCTTTATTTTATGAACCTTTTGAGTTTGAAGTCCTAGTGGTTAATCTTATATCTTAGTACCTATGTTTTTAACTTTTCCAATAGTATGTAATTCAAATAGTATGAAATTTTGGCTTTACATGTTATCAACATCTATTATTTAGGTTCTCACCTTGGCATGAAATATATTATCAAGGTGCTCACCTTGGAATAAAATATATTATCAAGGTGCTCACCATGCCACAATGGTAAGTGTCATGTTCCATGTAGTTTGAACCATCTTCCATATACCTATATTTTAATTTTTTTTCCTTGATATTGTTGAGAAGATGAAACTGTAAGTCTAACTACACAACATTTCTTAGTTTGTTCATATTCTTGCGGTCCTATGATCAAATCATAGAGGAAAGACAAAGAAAGTGTAAAATCACTAGAAGGGCTCGAGAGTATTTGAACTAACCTTAAGACTATCAGCCACATGCAAACAATAGATAAATCAATGGAAGCTATGACAGATAATGTCAGGATCTTGCTCCACCAATAGAGCACATATGATTACTTGTATTAGCAACTAAACATGAAATTTAACCAGAATCAATAAGTAACTAGAAATATGAAACAACACAGGAATATGAGAGACAATACACAATTGTATTAATAATCACTCAGAAGAATATACAATAAAGAAGATGCCACTTCTTCTTCCACCTCAAAGGCTCGCCACACCTCAAGACCTTCTTCCCTCTCTCTCTCGGTCCCAACAATCAACTCCAATACAGAGTTGATGTTCACCTCTCCAACCAGTCAGTAACACGCTGCCAGTACACCAAGTACACAACCATACTCCAAGTAGATCTCCTGCTCTTTGCTGCTACCTGCAAATCACTAGACCTTACTCACCATTGTAGATCTCCAAAAGAAGCCATGCTAACCTGCTGACTAAGATCATACAAATATGAAGAACCCTTCTGATTCTCCAAACCAGCACCCACCTTGGTACTGTGGCACTAGGAGGAACACACCATTGCTCTCCTCTCTCAGAAGGAGCTTATTTGCTCTCTTACTCTCTAGCTACAATTTAACAATACATGTCAATGGGTCTATAAATAGATCCCAGACTTGAACAATAACTTAGACTCTTAGTTTACTATAATTATCCACACAGCTCAAGGCTCGAAATAGCCTTTACATGCAAACACTCCATTCACTAAACTAATTGTTCGTGCAATGAGCAGTTATGGAACACATAGGCGACCGACGCCGGTCCCTGCTTGCCTGGTTCTGCCGACGTCGACTGGCTCCCTGCCGACGCCGGTTGCCTTCTACACTGATCATGACCGACGTCGGTCATGCTGCCGACGTCAGTGATTCTGGGTCTTCAACAACCTCCTTTTCTCTGTCTGCAACAAGTTGAAGCTTTTAGCTCCACAACCTAATAGATAACACACAGGGATTTATCCAGGTAGAATGACTACCACTTTAGATTAAAACCTTTGGCATAAATGTTGATATTAAAAAAATAACTCTCTCATCTACTAATGAATATTGCACACTTCCTTCTATATCTTTATATAGTTATGAAAAGTTTGGAGATTAGTTTATTTGTACAAGTCTTCTTAAAATAATATTTTCTTGTTATTAGTTGATGTCAATCAAGTTAATTACTTAATTGATATTCTTATATAATAATAATGTATAAACAAGTGTGCACACAATTATTTCATATACATATTTACATTAAATAATGTATGCGTGCATCTTAAACCATATAATAGTGTACACATTATTAAATACTCTAGCATCCCCCTTTAAGATGTATTTGGTAAAGGGAAGGACAAAGGAATCACAAAACTACCCACTTAATGACACCTTCCTTCACTCCCAAAAGTTTCCCAGGCTAAATAAATTGGACCTTAAACAAGGGATTTGTGAAAATGTCTGCATCCTCATCAATTGTTTGACAATACTTAAGGTCAATGAACTTGTCTTGTATCAATTATTGGATATAATATATATGAATCTCAATGTGGTTTGTCCATTGGTACTCCAATGTGTTGTAAGTAATGTGGATGGCACTTTGATTAGCACACCAAAGCATTTTAGATTGGAATTGCAAATCTTTGAACTCTTAAAACATGTGTCAAATATAAATGGTGTATGACTAGCAACAACATCTCAACCATACTCAGTGTCCGTAGTAGATAAAAATAGTAGATTGATTTTTGCAAGACTATGTCACTTGACCTATCCTAGGTTGATAGATATATCATGTTGTCGACTTGTAATCATTTGGATCACCTGCCCAATCATTATTAGTATAATCTACAACTAATGATTTTCCACTTGATAATACTCAATCCCATAATTTATAGTATTTTTAAGATACTATAAAATGCACTTGGATACCTGCCAATGACTATCATAGGGGTTGTGATCATATTGTGACATTAGCCCAATTGCAGATGATAGATTAGGACTAGCATGGGTCAGATAGAGAAGGTTTCCCACCAATTTCATGTAAAGTGTATTATCAACCGAAGGAGGAGAACACTTGACACAAAGCATGACTCCAAATTGATAGGAAGTCAATGTGAAATTGTAGTCATCTATGTTGAAGTGGTAGAGTATGCTTTGAGCATATTTGGATTGATTGAATGTTTAGACTTTAAAATATAAAGGCCAAGGAAATAATGTAACAATTACAAATCAGTCATTTCAAAATATTTCACAACCATGCTTTCACATAATGGATCTTCTTAGAGTAACTCTTTGTAATGATTAAGTCATTGACACAAAGAACCAAAATCAGGGGTTTCCTGCCTACTTTCTTTATGTAAAAAGTGGGGTCAGAGGAACTCTGTATAAAACCAAATTTATGTATAAACTTATCAATTCTCTCATACCAAGCTCAAGGATGTTTTTTCAAATTATACAAGGACTTATTCAATCAACACATATAGATATAATTATCACTGCTAATGGACTTGGGAGGCTAGGACATGTAAATCTTTTCTTTCAAGTCACCGTGTAAAACAACACTTTTTATGTCCATATGATGGAATTCCACCTCTATGTTGTATCCAAAGAGAGTACACATCGATATAATTCATCTTGGCAACTACAACAAAATTTTTATGGTAATAAATACCTTCAACTTGTGGAAACAAAATTGTGATAACCATTGCTTTGTACTAGCCAATTGACCCATCTGATACATATTTAGTGTGGTACACCATTTTCACCTCACTATTTTATTCCTTTCATAAGTAGAACCAAGTCTCAAGTGTCATTCCTCTTCAAAGAATGAAGTTTTGCTACCATAGTTGCTTGTTATTCAAAATATCCATGTTTGTCATTATAAGTCTTGAGATCTTAACTCACTACCAATTGTGCCAAATGTGAAACACCAAACTAATGTTACAATCAAGTCCTACATGAATCTTTTGGATTCCCTGCCCATGCACCAACCTCATCAAAAATTTTGTAGACCCATTTTGGTTGAGGTTGTACTGATTGTGCAAGTTATCTTTGAATTACTCATGGTACTAGCAATGGAACAATGTGTTCTGCAAGTGATGGAGAAGCTTGTAATCCCCCTCTGATTCATCATTTGAACTATAATGAAACTCAAAATTGAATTCTTCAAAACCATCTTCTTTTGTAAAGGAGAAATCAAGGGTAGTGTTTGGGCTTATAGAAACTAATGGATTAGGATAAGATGTTTCCTCATAAACCTATGATTGTTCATTAAATAACACATCCCATCGACAAAGTACTTGAGTGGTGCTTGGTATAAGAAGATGATATGCCTTCACATCTTCATGATAATTAAAACTATATATAGGGATGACCCTTCCTTTCCATATCTTTGTGATTATCATTTATGATATGCACCACCACATTACATAAAAAAAGAATTAAAAAATTGAAACGCGTGGCTTGATACCATACAATTTTTTTGTAGAAGTAATGATTCAAACTAGTAGGTGGGGAGTACAATTATGAATGTAGTTCCCACGTTATACTTCCCCAATCCAAAATAGAGGCAAGTCTTTGAAATGCACCATACAATTTTCCATTTCCTTGAGTATACAATTCTTACATTCAAACACACCATTCTGTTGAGTTGTGTATGGCATAGTATGTTGGAGTTACATGTCTGTCTATTTACAAAAATTGATCATCAAGGTATTGACAATTTTCCATTTCCTCGAGTATACAATTCTTATGTTCAAACACACCATTCTATTGAGTTGTGTACGGCATAGTATGTCCAAGTTGCATGTATGTCTGTTTACATAAATTGATCATTAGGGTATTGACATATGCTTTCCATTATCTATTCTTAGACATTGAATCTTTTTTTTTTGACATGTTTTCAACAACGGCTTGAAAAACTTGAATTTCTCAATTTGACTTCACTTTTTTTTCCAAATAGTAGACCTAGTTTATGTGAGAGAATTATAATTAAATGCAAGTACATATTTATGTTTTTGAAAATAAACATGAGGGATTGACATGAGATCTATGTGAACCAACTATAATATGTCACTTTCCCTTGAAGCTTTGTATTTAACAAAATATTCCATGTTATTTTCCAAGTGAGCATCCTATACAAATACCATCTCTAAAATAAACTTTTGACAAATCATCAACCATGTTGTGATTAGTAAGATCCTATAATGAGTGATACTTGAGCTAAACAAAACACTCATGTTATAGTTTACTCAATTCATTTGCATATGCAATCATGACTTGAGAAGATTGATTGATTATAAATTTATCAAAATTTTATAATTTGGTTCGATGATCAACCTTGCCAGTGGCTAAAACAACTGATTGATATTTTGCATTTCTAATAGAAACCTCTAAGGCAGTAAACTCAATAGTTTTGCCTTCATTGGAATGTGTGATTTGATAGATGTATAACAAGTTTGCAGATAATGTTGGGATATGGAGAACTTTATTAAACATTCCATTTTCCATCTCAATGGACTCTTCACCTTCAAGAACTATAAGACCCGAGTTTCCCACAAATATTTCATTTATGTGGCTTGCACTAAGAGAGCCAAATAGATAACCCTAATTCACCATATAGTGAGAGGCCCTTGAATCCAAAATACATTTAGGCACTAGTGATCTATATGTTGTTACATAAAGTGCAACCCCTGCTTTAGAGGCGAGGAGATTCATTTTATTCATTTCTACTTCCAAGTGTGCTCTAATAACGTGTAAAATTATTGGAAGGGCTCCAAAACATTTGAATTAATCTTAAGACTATCACCCACATGCATACAATAGATAAATAGGTAAAATCCATGAAAAAATACACGTGGATTTATTCAAGTAGAATATTTGTACCTCCTTATATTAGAACCTGTGGTATAAATGCAAGTATTATAATGGTAACTCTCTCATCTACTAATCAATTTTATACACTAGACTTCTATATTCTTATATAGATATGAAAGAAAATTAAGATTAGGGTTTCGGAGAGTAGTTTACTTGAACAACAAGACTTTTTAAAATAAGTCTTTATTATTATTCATTAAAATCAATTACGTCAATTACTTAATTGATAATGTTATCTAATAATAAAATATGAATAAATGTGCACGCAATTAATATCTATCCATATTTACATTAAATAATACAAGTGCATTGTAAACCATATAAAAGTTATATAAATTATTTGCACTAAATAATATGTATAAGTTATTAAATACACTAAGAGAAATAATATAATCTCAAAGTAACCTCCATTCCAGTTGGGATTATGGCAAGGTGATAATCCCATTCATAATTTTCTTTATCGTTGGTGATAGTGAAAAGATATAGTGTCCTTTTGAATCCTCACGATACCATGTAAGTGGTTGAAACTAACTTGTGCCATAACATAAATCAATGTAAGGGGCTAGCGTTAGAATATTTTCTCAGTGTATAATTTTCTCATTATTATGTTTAAATATGGGTGCATTGAATTTTATTTTGAATCATTTTCAGCTAACTTACATACTCATCTCAATGATTAATGAACTTTACACTTGTTTATAGAGGAAACTTAATACTCTTTATAGTCCATGAGTTACATCTAGATTTCCTAAACTAAATATCTCAATATAACATATGTCAGAGGTCCCACACTATACAATTCATGTAGAGTAAACGTGGATATTATTTCTGGCATAAAAGTAACAAGGAATCTCACGTTACACTCTTTGCATCATAAGATGTGATGTGAAACGTGTCGATTAATTACCATTTCACAGTCTATGAAAGCATAGAATCTATTATAAATGATTTCAATTCTTGGGTAGCACCTTGGGTCTTTCTTGTTTTGGAAATTGCAATTCTAGGATAATAGATGCACTCGGAAGAGGAGAAGGCATGTGAATTGCATGATCCATTACCTTTTTGTTAGTTTTTCTTTATATTTATGGTTTTTAAATTGGGAGATTCTCTCGAATGATTATATTGGTTGGAGGTATGAGCAACTAGGTAATTAAAAAAGCAAACTCTACTGCAAATCTTGCAAGGCTATTATTAGGGAGATTTTCGAACAAGTCCAAGCAGAGATAGAGTACATCATGTTCGTGAAGAAATGGAAAATTTACATAAGTCAAGAGGTTTATAGGAATATCATGCCCTCCATATTGATGGAGTGCCTTAACTAGCAGGAGTGTTTGCATTTTTGGATGATGTGTTCATGGAGCCCACCAAATCGGTCAAAGTCTAGTGCTCATGGTTGGGCTAATGCCATTAACAACATGTTAAGGCAAACAACAATTGTTAAGGCAAACAATAACATTTAATGCAAATAACAATAATTAAGGTAAACGCTGGTGGTTAAGGAAAAGGATTACGATTACGACAAATGCTAGTCGAAAAATAAAATGCACTAAATAAAAATCGAACATTAACTTGTTAATTGCATGTCTTTCCCCTATTCAAAGAGTATACAAGTTATCATTTTCCATTACCTTTCCTATCTGTGCAGGATCTCATTTTCCATTACTCAATTCAAGAAGCATGAATCGTAGAAGCATCCGTAGGGAAACATTTTACTATACAGGTTGGTTAGCTATAATGAATTGCATTGTCTACATTATTGAATCCCAAAACCTTGAGCATGATATCGTTTCAACATCTCAGAAGGGCATATCAGTTTTGATTGTGTAATACATTTGGGTTTCTTTTATGTTGATTACTTGAAGGAATTAATAATTAGTTAGGGCATAATCATTAATGCAACACATAGTTTATTGAATATTTTGTGTAATTAAGATATTATACATATAATTTAGTGAACACATACGAACTCAACGCACAATTATTATTGGATATGCTACATATAAATGAATTTGAACACTATACCTTTGTATTATAGCTTTATATCGTAAAGGAATTTGAATGTTTGGAAATTTGACTCTTGTGTGCATACAATCGAGTATAGTTATAACCACCGTCAGCATGAGCTTAGTAATAGATGATAGATGTAGAGCACCTTAACTATTAGGAGCATTCATATTTATGGTTGACATGTTCACGGGCCCCACCAAATCAGTCAAAGTCCAGTGCTCACAATTGGGCTAATGTCTATTAACAAAACATTAAGGCAAACAACAATAGTTAAGACAAACAATAATGGTTAAGGTAAATGTTAGTTGAAAAATAAAATGCGTTGAATAGAAGTTAAATGTTGACTTGTTACTTGCGTGCCTTCCCCCTATCCAAAGATTATACCAGTTATCGTTTACAATTACCTTTTCTACCTATGTAGTATCCCATATGTCATTATCCAAATTCAAGAAACATGAACCGTAGGAACATCCTTGGGGAAGCATTTTACCATGTAGGTTGGTTAGCTACAATGAATTGCATTGCCTGCATTGTTGAATTCTCAAACCTTAAGCATGATATCGGTTCAACCTATCAGAAGGGCATATCAATTTAGATTACATAATACATTTGGGTTTGTTTTATGTTGACTGTATTATTGATTGCTTGAAAGAATTAATGATTAGTAAGAGCACAATCATTCGTGCAATACATAGTTTATTGAATAGTTTGTGTAACTAGGATATGATACATATAACTCAGTGAATGCATATGAATTTAATGTATAACAATTATTGGATATGATACATAAAAGAATTTGAAAATTATACCTTTGTATTCTAGCTTTATACCATAAAAGAATTTAAAGATTTGGAAATTTGACCCTTGTGTGCATACTGTCAAGTATAGTTATAACCACCATCAACATAAGCTCAGTAATAGACAATAGATGCACATTTAAGCACATGCCAGGTTAATATCTTAAAATAATTCTCAAATAAGCATACCATTAGGGGTGCACGTAGTTACCAATACGATCAATGCTCTGTTGTCAAAGGTAGAGTATAGGAGTGTGAGTTTTATTTCAAATAGTAAATGGCATTAAATAAATTATGCATTCAATGAATTCTATGTATCATATCCTAATTACAAAAACTATTTAATAAATTATGCATTGAATGAATGGTTATAACGTAGCTAATCCACAATTCCTTCAAGCTATCAACAATATAGTCAACATAATACTCCTCAATTCTTTAGTGATAATTGTGCTAATATGAAAGATGGGCATGTATAACTATTTATTGTGGGCTTGTAAAATAATTATTGTGTTCATTTTTCTTAATAAATCAATCAAGTTAATAATATAAGACTCATGGAAACCCATTCATTTTATTTTTGACTGCTTGAATCTGATGGTATGCTTATTTGGAAATAATTTTAGGTTCTGACTTTGTTATGTTTTTAAACCTGTATTTATCTTTTGTGACTAAATGATTCCCTTAAATGGTGATATGAATGGATGTTTCTAATGTTTTATTTATTGTTTATAATAGAAAGAGTGATATAGGTAGTGGATAACTTATTACTATGTTTCTCTCAATGTTATGTTTCTATTATTAACTTGATAAGTGTTCTGCAATCCCACAAGAAACACTAATACTGGTGTTGACCAAATTTTGACCCCAAGTCAAAATTGGTCACCCCATCTAAATTCAAACTTATATGATTTTTCATAGTCTTTTCATACCTTATAAGGTCCCTATAGGTCTTCATTAAACCTTATTAGCATTGTTTAAGGTTGGTTTGGAGAAATTAAGGTAATGTCATGTTTTGGTCATATAGTGGTCTAGGCATGTTATGGAGAGATAAGGTATGTTAAAGTGGTGTCATAGGTTATTAAGAGTTTATCAATGTCATTTTATGCTCTAATCATCTTGTCATAATATTTCATGATGTTTTGAAGTGTTTAAGGTTCACTTGTAAACTTGAAGGTGTTGAAAATACATGAAAAAGTGATTTTTGGCTAACATTTGTGTATGTCAAAGTCACCTAAGAGATAAATTCATACCACACAACTTAAAAATATCTTGGAGTAGTTACACAACTTCTACACCTATCATAAAGTTAGAGCAAGGTCAGATTCTTGATTTTCAACACCATCTTGAGGAGTTAGGAGAGTTGTAAAGACTTATTGAAGTCACTTGAAAGTGAAAAGAGTTTTATAGTGTCCTTTCCTATTATATAGGTGATAAAAAATCATTGGAATAAGTTTTAACTCTCACAATTATAGAAAACTCTCTCTTTCTTCCAATACTCCATTCACAAGCTAGTGAAGGCCAAATTTAATCACATGGTAGAGGTCGTACAGGTTGAATTGGGGGATAATATTTAGTACAAATTTTTGGACCCATATGGGATTCAAATTTGTGGCATTCGTCATTGGATTGGTGTCCTTGGATTTATGAATAATTTCTAAGGAACTAGACTACTTTTTTAAAGCTCAAATCTCCACAGGCTGAATTTGGTGCCACTCTAATGCAAAGTATTAGTTCATGGCTGAATAAAACCAATTGGAATGAGTTATTATAGGTATTTATATGTCCCATAAACTTTTACTCATAATGGTGTCATGTGTAGATGGTCTTTTGGCAAGCAAAGTGACTATTGTGCATAGTTTGAGGTGACTGACAATTTTTCTATGTTTATGAGTTCTCCAGGTGGTCTAGTTCATCTAAGTGAATCTTCATTGTCATATCATCTCCTATAAATCCATAAATGGTCCTTTTATCAATTAAACATATTGTACAAGTCTCAAATTGGTCACATCTTGATTCACTTTTTGTGGACTGTGTTTGTGTGCCTATATAGCACTAGGGAAATTTGAGTGGTTTTAATATACATTTCAAAGGAGTTATTGAAGTTGTGACTTATTTATGAATGTGTTAATCCAAATAAGGCAATTATCTTGTAGTCCTAGTGACCATTTTCACTCTTCAACCTCCTAAACATAGGTTTGTAGTCCTCATCTTCTACAAGCTTGTAGGTATGCAAATCGAATAAATACAATAATGTTAGTGTTTCATGAATGTTATATAGTCATGAATAATCTTGATATTTCAATATGAAAAGGTCATATATCAATGAAGGTTTCCAAACACCTAAATCCAAGTGGTGGCTAAATGATAAGCTAAGAAACTTAGTAAAACAATCACCTACAGGTTTGTATATGTGAAAAATGAAGGCAAAGGTGGGTGAAGATGCCTTGAAATGGCTAATTAAACCTAGAATAAAGTGAGATATATTGTCCATTAATTTGGACCATTGATGAGACATCATGGTGTAGTTGAGATACGCCTAAAATCCCTAACTACATACTCAAACCTTTTAGATAAGCACCTACATTCAACTAGT
This sequence comes from Torreya grandis, assembly GCA_037957365.1. Classification (NCBI taxonomy): domain Eukaryota; kingdom Viridiplantae; phylum Streptophyta; class Pinopsida; order Cupressales; family Taxaceae; genus Torreya; species Torreya grandis. The sequence continues at coordinate 1,082,359 of JARHVA010000474.1, forward strand.
TGAGAGGAGTGATTTGAAACAGTGAGGTTAGTGAAGTTTGGAGAATCAAAGCATGGAAAGGTTATTAATTTCTAAACATAAACAACATATATAGCTATGGATAGGTTTGAAGATTGGTTTTGAAGACCTAGGAGGCCAAAAACATAGTCAAGATCTCAAGACAACTACCTACAATAATACATTGAAAAGGATTGGTTTTAAAATAGTGATGTTGATAGAAATATAGAGATTAAAGGCTTTGAGGAGAAAAAATTATCAACATCATGATAGGATAGTTTCAATGTTTCAAGTAGACTCCTAGAATACTAAGTTGGCAGACACATCCCAAATGGATATGCATAGGCAGACAATCACCTGTAGGTCTATTTAAGAGATTGAGGACCCTCCAAAACTTGAGATAGTGGTTTGTATGTATGTTTTGAAGGATAGAAAGGAGTTCAAGGTTCCCAAGTCCTTGAGGATCAAGGAGGTTCCAAGCAAAGAATTTGAAGAGGAATGACCAAACAAGGTCATTAAAACCCTGCATATTTAGCTAGTCATATAGCTACACACAATCCTACATTTCTAGGTAAATTTGATTATTTAAAAGGTTGGGGATTGTGTGAAATCTAAGAATATGTTTACATGATGACTAAATGGTGATAAATTTTAACCTCATAGAGTCTCTGACTGACCTAAAGCAAAGACAAACACTGAACACATACAGGTATGCCTACTTGGATAAGAGTATGTTGGCTTAGAGAGAGATAAAAGGCATGTGTGGTATCTAAGAGGGAAATTTAGAGAGTTTAAGGTATTTCATTGAAGAAATATAACCATATTTGAACTTTAGACCTAATGACAAACATTTAAACTCTACCTACTCAACCTAATAGTAACCTATAGGTTTGGTTTCTCTTATGGGAGCTTTGCTTGGTTTGAGAAGAGTTTAAGGATATTCAAGAGATCAGAAGAAAATAAGGTAGCATAAGGTGATTGAAATAATGTGAAAATCACTCTAAGAGAACCTCAGACTCAATCTTAAAAGGAAACAAACAAATTGATAACCATGTTCAGACCCCTGCATAAACCTAATTACATTGGCAGACCTACATAGGCAGTCTTAAGAGATGATGGACAATATGTTGAAGTGAATTTGAAACATTGAGACCCTGAGGGGATGGTAAATATTATATACATACACCCTATGTATAAATCAAGCATTCTAACAATGACAAAAGAGGCACCTACAATCAAGTAGGGTATTCTAGGTAGGTTGGCATAAGAACCCTAGGCCTAAACTAGTGAGATGGTTAGAGAGTTTGATGAAGAAAGGTGACAAAATTATTATTTAAACAGGTTAGGGGAGATGTCTTAGACCTCATTGAGGTGTTTTAAATCAAACCAAACCCAAAACATCTACCTACAAGCCTTAATTTGCTCTCAAACTGCACAGAATGCCTAGTTACAACTCGAGAGGCCATCTTTCATTGATTGGTATGTAATAGAGGAGTTGCATGGGACTTTGAGATCCTAGATGAAGTTAGACACCTTGGTGACTTCCATTTTATGGAATTGGTTAGAGGATTCAACCTCCAGACTTTATAAATCATCCATAAAACCTCAAAGCAATTTTAGGTTGCCTAACAGATCTATAAGGACCCAATGAGAGAGAAACAAAGTTATATACCTCCATATGGATTATAAAAACTTAAAAAATACCTATAAAATATTCAATACTCCCCTAAGCATCACCCCATGTCATTGGTTGGTACAAGACTGTACGAAACTATACAAAATAGGCCTTAAAAGACTATTTTTTACTATTTGGGAGGTTTGTACAAGGTGTTAGATCTTCAAATTTGACATGGAGAATGAGGGGGACATCTAATTGAATCAAATACTTATTTTGGGTTTGCCATGTATGAGAAGCCTGTAGATCCATTTTTTAGTCTCTTGGTATGGAGGCCTAATTGAGGCCTATTTAAGAGAGAGAATCAACTAAAAATTACACCCCCAGTCACTTTCTAATCTTGAAAATGAACATGTAGATATAAGATCATATTGGGTACTAGAACATGCCCTTACATGCTCAGTACCATCTGTACAACTCTCTAAACAAGGAGGTTTGTATAATTTTAAAGATACAAGGAATGAGGCCTAATTAAGGCTTTTGGTAGAGAAAGAATTGTTGGGGCTAATTTGAGACCTCAAAATAGATTTTTTTAGGTCCAATATGAATTAAATAGTCCATCAATGAAGATTGGATGAGTTGAGGAATAAGAATCCAAGTTTTGACACTTGTATGCAAAGTTGGCCTAAGGAGATGAAAAGTCCTCTAAACACTTACCAAAAAATGGAAGTGACATGTCAAAGAGAACTTGAAGAGGTCAGATGAGAGGTGTCAAAAGTAGATAAAATATGTAAGAGAACATGATATGGACATCAAGAAGGCCACTTGTCCTTTAACATGCCAAGACAAAGGGAGGTTTTCAAGAGCTAGTCAAGGTGTCAAGCAAACATTTCAACTCCTATGCCACTTGGAGGGCTAAAGCATCTTCATAAGAGATACACATGGAATTTTGGAATTATTGAGGTAGTTTCATAACTCTTCTCTTATTTTTAACTCATGAAAGTGATGTTTCAAAGAGAACCTGAAAGGGTCAAATGAGAGTTGTCAAAAGCAGAGAAAAGATGTAAGAGAATCTGATATGACCATCAAGAAGGCTGCTTGTCCTTCAACATGCCAAGGCAAAGGGAAGTTTTCAAGAGCTAGTAAAGGTGTCAATCAAGCATTTCAAATCCTATGCAACTTGGAGGGCTGAAACATCTTCAGAGGAGCTACACATGGCATTTTAGACCTATTGAGGCAATTCCATAACTCCTCTTTTGTTTGTAGCTCATGGACACTTGTCTACTCTCTCTCTCCTATGCCCTTGTTATCTTATCTCTCACTTTATATATTGAGCCTTTTAGCTAAGTTTCAAGGATCCTCCACCTGAGCATGGTGAATCTCTACTCATTTTTAGCCTTTGAGTAATAAAGAACAATCTGGTTTACCTTCTCCATGAACTATTTCAATGTGTATGTTAGACTAGTTGATCTTGCTAAGTGATAGATTTTCTTCCTTAGCATGGTATCCTTATTTGCATTCATATTCAATTTTAAAATTCTTTTGCAGGTCTCTTGAAGTGTTCCAATTAAGTGTTCATGAGTTTAGTGAGATGTCTCTCCACTAGTGTTATGTTATGACCTTGTGTTTAGTCCTCCTAGCTCAAGCTTGATTCACAAACCTCCATGAGAAATACTAATGCAAGAGGCAGATTTGGATTAGTGTTATGTGCAGGTTAGGATTTTGTTTGAAGTATAACAACATTTGGTTGGTAGTGATCATTTTACATTTGGTGCATCATCTCACTATGATATGTTTCATTCATGTTTCTTCTCTCCCTTTTCATCCAAATGAGTTAATAGTATAGGTGATGATCAATAAAAACAAATCTAAGGAGTTAGCCCTTTAATCTATAGGTTTAACCCTACTATAGGCAACCCATAAGACTAGGGGTAATCCCATGTTCCACTCAATTTGGATAAGGCTTGAACTACCTCTCTAAGGGTGCAAAATTGAGTGACAAAAATTGGATACTCAACTAAGAGAAACATAGTTTTAAGTTATTCACCACTTCTCTTAACTTAGTATGCAATATTAGTGTTTCTTTTGTGATTGCAAAACACTTATTGCATTATTTTTTATTCATAATTCTATTAAGTTAATAATATAAGGATCATGAAAACCATTGATTATATTCATGACTACTTGAACCTGATGGCATGCTTATTTTGGAATGATTTTAGGATCTCACCCTGTTATATCTTTAAGCCTACATCTATCTTTTATGACTCAACTCATACTAAGAGTGATTATAACTATTACCTTAAATGTTGATATGAATATATTTTTCTAATGTTTGATTTCATTTTGCTAATGGTCATGTGGAAAGAATGACATAGGTGGTGGATAACTTACTAGTATGTTTCTCTTAATGTTATATTTCTCTTAACTTAGCAGACAATATTAGTGTTTCTTGTGAGTTGAAAATTAAAAAGTCTATTTTTTTTGGTTGATCACTTCATACATGATGTCCAAGTGGAAGAAATTGTTCTCTCTTATAGTATAAAATTCATGTCTTGAAGAATTCTCCTCCAATGAATTAGAGTGGAGCGAGGTGGAGTACAATTTGGGCAATGATAAAGAGATCATTACCTGGATACAAAGAGATCATATACAATAATAATTAAATGGTGAATGCAAGAGATTGAACTATCCCCTACCTTCTATATCGATCATAGTATATTCAATCCTATGCCATGTGACTTGAAAAAAGTTAGGATTGATAGAATTCTCCAATACATATTTTGGGTATTATGTCTTGGTGTCTTGTAATAGTTCTTAAAAAATATGAATTAGTTTTTATTTAAATAATTTATGTATGTATTATATATGTATTGGTGTACATATGGCACCAAGGATTATGGGTTGAAATGATGTGCATTATGACATTTCAAATGTTGTGAAGGTTGGTATTGGCAACCAACCTGACCTTAAGCATTTGCGTTGTGGATGCTAATATCACAATTGTATCTATATGTTGATGAAGATGCAAGAACATGTTTTGATTACATATAGCAACATGGGACATATGGACTAATAGGGCATGGTTTGTCATGGGCAAGAGATAAATGAATTCATGGGTAGTCATTGTACTTTGGATCCATTCATTAGTGATGTATTAAAGGATTAGGTGGAGAGGTTATTATTGTTGGGCTGGACTCTTGAATTGGTTCACCAAAAGCATCATGACATGGTCTATGAAAAACTTACATTTTTTGAAGGGCAAATAGAGAGGGATGATTTCATGACTAAATATGAAATATATAATATTCAAAAAATGATGAAGGAAGCATAATACAAATTTGAGCCTAGTGATGCAAATAATTTTTGAACATGTCACTAAAAATCCTGAAAAAGTATTTGTGTATGAAGAATTTAAAAAATAGGAATGAAGGAGAAACCCTTTTTCTTAGGCCTCCAAATTCCTTAGAAAAATTAGTGGATGTTAAATTATGCACATAATAGTATACTTTCAATGGAGTCCACATATGGGACAAATGTGTAGAAGGTACTTGTAGATTTCCAAACTTGAAACTTCACACTTTTTATTGTATAAGACTTATGTTTGTGTTTTGTGAGGTAGTTCATGTTGTACATACTTCTTATATTTGATAGTATGCACAATGGACTTCCTATACATGGGTGTTAATGTCAATGGATATTATTCTAGACCTGAATTTGTGGATGAAAAAGCTAGTGGTTAGTGTGCATTATCACATGTTGGAATGGAAACCAAATGCTTTCATGGTGGATGATGCTCACATTGAAATTATTGCTATTTGGTGAGTTAAGCCCATGTCTATTATAAATATTTATTATTGTCATTGAAAACAGTTCTTTATTTGCTAACTTTGTTATGTTTAATTTGTCATTGCAAGTCCAGGGAAGTGTTTCAATGTGAGGTATACCTCTATAGTTGGCACGTGAGGAGAGCATCGCTGAAAAAATTGATTTTAAAGTTCAATGATGCTGAAACAAGGCATGCAATATTTAGAAGCCTAGGTGAAATAATACATAAGTCACCTAATGAAGAGGCAACAATTTGTGATGTGAACCTATTCATGAAATAATATGTAGCTCAAGAATCATTCATCAACTATTGGAAAGATCAATGGTTCAACCGTATTGGCATGTGGTCAAGTTGTCTACATATAATGCCCTATGTAGGTCATGAGACAAATGCTACCATAGAATTATATCACACTCTTTTTAAGTACATGTTTGTAAATGAAATTAGAGTTTCATCCCATCAAAGAGTGGATTGGTTGGTGAAGAAGTTGATGTTTGTTGTATTTGTATATAACTGGTGGAGCAAAATGTGCAAGGAAAACGGGTTTTATAGGAAATTCAAGCTTGAGCACTTAGAGAAAAAGTCATGGATGAAATCAAAAAGCATCCCTAATGGTGATGTGATGTTCAATGAAATTGTCCTTGATGTGGCATGGGTGAGAAGCCAAATCAAAGAAAGAAGTTTTTACAAGGTTATAATGGCCAGTCAATCTTTTGTAATGTGTGAATGCATGTGGTCAACCCAAGACCATGTGTGCAAGCACATGTTAAAAGTTAGTGAATTGAAAAAGAAATTTGGTAAGGAATTTTTATCAAGAGTTAATGTTGATGCCCATGTTGTTACCCATGTAAATATTATTTGTATATTGATTCTTATTTTTCCTTTTATTGAATTTGTAAATGTTTGTCAAGGATTTTCACACAATTATTGACAAACATCTATTTTTGACTTGTTTAGGATGATGGTAATAACATTTTAGAGGACCTTGTTCATGACAATGTTGTTTATGTTCTTGTAAATGATAATATTTTTGGTGATGTTTATGACCCAAATGATCTACAAATTCTTAGGATCTGTAGATTGATAGACAAAACACTTCTCACTCTTCTAGTTGATAGGAAAAGTTTGAATTTCCTTAAGAAGATTGTTGATGATGGTTGTAACAAGTTTTGAGCAAGGTCAATTTTCAATAATGGTGGGGTGATTTGTCCTCATGCACAACCTTTCAAGCATGTAGAAGATGGTTTTAGGACTAGTCTATGATGCTCAAGATATTTTGTGGAGAATATGGCAATCTATAGACATGCATCACTGACAAAAAGACATTCCTAATTTCCTTTAAAATGTAAAGTGAGATCAAAGATATTTACTTTTTAAGATGATTTGGATATAACAACTACAAAATATGTGGACCAACAATAGTTTCTATGAAGAATGATCTATATACATTGAACTGAAGTTGTTTGGTTATCTTTTTATTTGTAATTATATGTTATATGTCCTAAAATTTTGAATCCTTGTAATTAGATTCACAACTGATTTCCTTATTTTTGTTGTTATTTGAAACTATTTATTTAGCCAATTCAACACACATGGTATTACGAGTTTTTTTCAAATTTGACATTCTTGTGAGGCATTCATATTCATATTTTGCAAATTTTTAAAAATTAGAATAACTACAAAGTTAACAACTATTGTAACATGAACCATCTATATGTAGAAGTCAACAACTACAATGAAATGAACCATAGTAAAGGAACACACTAATTATGATCATTGTTATCAGCATTGGAGTTAGGAAGCATAGATGTAGTGGGAGTGGTTATAGGGCAAGTATTAAGATGGATTGAAAAGTTTGTCCACACTTTGATTTCTTCTTCATAAAGTTTATATTGTCTTACATTATTATAATTATCTTCTTACAAAGAAATAACCCTAACATTTGAAATAGATTCATATCCTCTTAATAATGCGATTTGATCCTTGAGTCACATCTAAGCCTATAGTTTTTATTTCATTACACATTCAATGCAAAGCTTCAACTCCTTGTTCTCATTTTTTAGGGATGATATGGTTGTATTCATTCCTTAAATGTTTTCCTTCAAGTTGTCCTCCCTTTCTTTGTTAACCTTTTTCCATTGCTCCTATACATCCAACCCAATCTTCAAATGTCTTAGTTTTCATCTCAAAGGTCATCATCCACCTTTGCTTTAATTTTTTCAAGAATTTCAGATTGGTCTCCAAAATTTCTTGGGGGAGTGGGATTGGGATTCTTGGAAGCTAAACACAAACAAAACCATGGATATTTAGTAATTATATGACACTAACAAAATAAACAGACATCTAGTCCTATGAAGGGATGTCACTTGAAGTCTAATTATTTGGATCACAATCTACACTCAAAATGTTAATCAATTTCCTCTTGTCATCTTCATTGATCCCTTTCTTTTTTTTTTAATTTATGTCCATTACTGAACAAACATGAACATTGTAATATAATGACATGCAACTTCATTGGTTCCTATATTTTTTTTAGTAAAATAGAAAATAATATACCATAATACAAAATGTGAAGGGTATTATACAGATAAGAAAGATGCATGAAATTATACAGACTATAACAAGATGGACAATAGTAGACCATTACACAGACCTATAGTTCATTACTTCCTTTCCTTTATGTATCAAGATGAGAAAAATTAGACCATTATACAAAATGTGAAGGGTATTATATAGACAAGCAAGATGTAGCATTATACATACTATAATAAGATGGACAACAATATACCATTACACAAACTGATGGTTCATTACTTCTTTTCCTTTATGTATCAAGATGGAAAATAAGAGACCATTATACATAATGTGAAGGGTATTATACAGACAAGAAAGATGCATGGAATTATACAGACTTTAATAAGATGGACAACATTAGACCATTGTACCATCTGATGGTCCATTACTTCCTTTCCTTTATGTATCAAGATGGAAAATAGTAGACCATTATATAGAATGTGAAGGATATTATACAAATAATCAAGATGCAAGGCATTATATAGACTATAATAAGATGTAAAACTACTAACCATTATATAGATTGATGGTTCATTACTTCCTTTATGTATGAATATGGATAATAGTAGACCATTATACAGACCAATGATTCATTGTCTCCTTTCTTTTATGTAGAAAGATGGACAATAGTAGATCATTACATAGAATGTGTAGGGTATTATACAAATAAGAAATAGAGAGGGCATTATACAGACTACAATAAGATAGAAAATAACAAACCATTATATAGACTAATGGTTCATTGGCTCCTTTCCTTTATGTAGCAAGATGGACAATAGTAGACCATTACACAAAATGTGAAGGGTATTATATAGATAATCAAGATGAAGGATATTATACAAACTGTAATATAGGGTTTAGGGATTATATATATATATATATATATATATATATAATGTTGTGAGTTTTCTCTTACCTCCAAGAAAGTGAATGAACTTCCTTGCAAATTTGATGGTGTTGTTGTATATAGTTATAGTGTGAATCTATACCAAGAGGAAAATCTAAAATGAGTAAATCCAGATGTTATCTTATGAAGGGAGTAGAGGGATATTTATCATGATCACTTTATTATTGTTATTCCATTTTATAATAATACATTTTCATGATTACTTAAAAAAATGTATATTTGATATTTTTATAAAAATGCATTATATAATTGATTTTTTATTTTTGATTCTCTAATAATGCACAGGGTGAAGGTTATATTTGATTTTTTGAAAATCTATGTCAACATAATTCATTGTTCCTGGTATATACGTCATGTTACGATAGTAAAGCTATGATGGAACGGATATGACTCCCAATTGAGGAACACATGTTTTGTATGCATCTCTTTCATCTCATCTGACTTTCTCCTCTACCACTACAATTGTATAAGAGAGAGAGCTACCATGATGCCTTGTAATTAATGCTACATTTATTCCTGTGTTTTTTTGAAATTTTTAGTTGCATCTTCTAATTGTCCTTTCCAAGGATCCCCATGCAATGCTACCCTCAACTTGAAAAAGTATCTTGATATAAGGATTATAAGGCTGAAAATTAAATAATTAAAAGGATGGGATTAAAGATTTAGTTTACTGAAGTAATAATGAAAGCTTAGAGTTTATTTTAACAATAATTTGAAGACTTAGTTATGAGAAGGAATCTTTAAGGTCTAACCTTTGGGTGAATACTTATATTGAGGCATTTATATCATCTCATCATTAGTCTTTCATACAATAGAATGGTTGTATACTATAGTATATCTACAATTGTATTTTGTTTATATATGCCAGTATAATCGCATGTGTATGATAAATTAATGCTACACACACACACACACACACACACACACACACACACACACACCCATCAATATAATTATTGGTTGAGTGCTTAGGGTTTGAATGGATTTTCATTGGTGAACCCAATAACACAACTAATAATGGTATATGTCAGAGTTTGTACTAGAAGGGTTAATGGACTAGATTGAGAAGACATTGGTTAGCAAGAGAAGGGATACAAGGGATTAATGGATGACATTGAGATCACTTTATTATTATTATTATTATTATTATTATTATTATTATTCCATTTTATAATTATGCATTTTCATGATGACTTTAAAAAATTAGATTTTTATATTTGTGGAATTATACATTCTATCATTGATTTTTTATTTTTAACTCTATAATAATGCACTGGGTAAAGGGGATATTTGATTTTTCTTAAAAAGTAAGTCAATGCAATTCCTTATCGTTGGAATATAACATGGTTTTATACATTATGGATTAGATGCATCTTTTACTTTGTCATACACATGTATTGTATGCATCTTGTTCTTTATCATAATCTATATGGATATGAAACATGAATTTGAAGATTTCATGCAATTATTCACATTTTCATGTAATTATTGACAACCATCCACTTTTGCCTTGTATATGATGATGCCAATAAATATAGTAGAGATAGGATTTGAACTAATAGGAGTTGATGAATTAATTTTATATTAATTTTCTATACTTACCAATATAAAGAGTAAGACATTTTTTAATCTGCCTTAAAAAGGTATACAATCTAAACCATTTTCATAGTACAATGCAGAGTTCATCATATTAGTATGCCTTTAATTTTTAGTGGGAAATCCAAAGACTTTAATAAGGTATTATTAAAATTCATCAAATAAAGTTATAGAATGTAAACCTTCATAAATCAATGGGGAACATACCCAAATGTAGTCCCTTCAACACAAAATTGAAATTATAAAATCATTTATATTGGTTTATTTTAGTCTTCAATTTTTTGTTAAGTGCATAAGGTTTTTTTTTCTAAGTGGTATTATAAAATGTAAACCTTCATAAATCAACATGGAACATAACCAGATGTAGTCCCTTCAACACATTATTGAGATTATAAAATCATTTATATTGGTTTATTTTAGTCTTCAATTGTTTGTTAAGTGCACAAGGGCTTTTTTCCCAAGTGGTATCCTAAAATGTAAACCTTCATAAATCAACAGGGAACACACCTAGATGTAGTCCCTTCAACACATTATTGAAATTGTAAAATCATTTATATTGGTTTGTTTTAGTCTTCAATTGTTTGTTAAGTGTACAAGGGTTTTTTTCCCAAGTGGTATTATAAAATGTAAAATTTCATGAATCAACGGGGAACATACCCAGATGTAGTCCCTTCAACACAATATTGAAATTGTAAAATCATTTATATTGTCATTTATATTGGTTTATTTTAGTCTTCAATTGTTTGTTAAGTGCACAAGGGTTTTTTCCCAAGTGGTTTATTTTAGTCTTCAATTGTTTATAATTGAAAGAGGATTTTTTATTTGTGGGAAAGGGTATCCCAGTTCATGAACATGTATTGTATGCATCTTATAATTTTTCATGATCTCTATCTATATATATAAATCAAACACATTGACATACATGAATGGAGGTGGTAACTTTTATGTGTTTATCCATTTATTTATATAATTTTTGTGTAACATAGCGTGGGTAGTGTCAACATCTAAATGGAACTTATTTTGAGGGTAGTGAAAGTTCCATACAAAATTAAGAGATAGTAAAATGAAAGACAACAACACAAAAGACATGTACCAAAATCCCCTTAATAGGGAAATACATGAAATTTTATTTATTCAAGATAAATATGTACATACAATTTTTCTAATACGAAAAGTCTCATTATGTTGAACAAATCCATTCATAATATGATTTGAGAACATATTTACACTCTATTCTTTGTACCTTATTTTATATTCGAGAATAGTATGTTGTAACATTTGAAAATATGTATCACACAAATATAGTGAACCTGCTCAAATATTTTACATTTCTTCTCCTCCTTCATTTCTGTGGTAGTTGAAATTTCACATCATCTTCATGCTCACATGAAACATGTATGTTTCTTGATTGAATATGGTAACATGTTCCTATGCAATTAAAATCACATAAAATAAGACCACAATCCCTTTTCATAGCACAATAAAAATTGATTATGAAGCATGACAAAAGCTTAATAAAATGATAAAAAAGTAATCATTAAATACTTTAACAAAATCTTACTTATACTATAATAGGAAAATATTACCACAACTTCAACACTGCCATTATGATGATGTCTAGTATTCCACTTTTAATCTATAAGGTAATCTGAGTGTGTTTGAACTATTTAAAGAAACCATCATACATCAGTAAGTGAAATCAAAGATATACCAAATCGACCTCTATATCATCTATGAGTAAAGATTTTTTATGCATCAATGACATACCTATTCCTTAAAGAGTCTATTAACATTCTTGAAATTTAAAATCAGCTTATCCATATAGTGGGTCCCTACCTACCCCAACCATTGGTTGGAGAGTGGAATAATGCATTCAGTTTCAAACCCAAAACATAAGGACAAATGCCTAAAGTAGTTTATGAATAATATCCAAATAGGGTTTTGAAATAGACACAATAAAAATTAAAAAACACTCAACTTGGTTTAAAGCACATTATCTCATTAATGCAAAAACCCAATCAATGAACCAAACACACGACTATGAGTAAGACCCCAATAACTAACACATAAAGATAAAAGATTTGTAATACATAAAGAAGATAGTCAAAGTGGTCAAAGTAGAGTGCAATAAGATGAACAATATTAGATCATTACACATAATGTAAAGGGTATTATATAAACATACACGATGTAGGACATTATATAGACTACAATAAGATGGACAACAGTAGACCATTGTACAGATCGATGGTCCATTGGATCCTTTTCTTTATGTAGAAATATAAACAATAATAGACCATTACACAAAATTTAAAGGGTATTATAAAAAAAAGTAATATGTAGGTCATTATATAGACTATAATATAGTACTGCGCATAGCTAGCAAGAACATTCATCATGGGCTGCCACATTGGACATTGACCTTAGTTAAGGCACTCCATTATGCAGGGTCATGATTTTTTCTCAACCATACTTTTACTTTGTATTTTATTTAATTTTATTGGTAGATTAATTAACTAATATGCAATTAATTATAGCTAACCAATCAGTATATTAAAATTCTTCCCTAGGGATGCTCCTATAGTTAATGCTTCTTGAATCAGATAATGGCAAATGGACTCCTACACAGGTAGAAAATGTAATGGCAAATGAGAATTGGTATACTCTTTAAAGAGGGTAAAGACTCACAAATAATAAGTTAGAACTAGGGTCAATGTCAAGGGTGGTATTCCATGATGAATGCTCCTACTAGTTATGCTCAACAATGTTGAGCATAACTAGAAGAAGCGTTCATCATGGACTACCACACTAGACATTGACCCTAGTTAAGGTGCTCCACTAAGTAGGGTCATTATTTTTTCTTAGCCATACTTTTGCTTTGCCTCTTGTTTATTTTTATTGGTATAATCCTTAACTAATATTGGATGTTGAGCATAAATAGTAGAAGCATTCATCGTGGACTGCCATACTAGACATTGACTGTAGTTAAGGTGCTCCATTAAGAAGGGTCATGATTTTTTCTTAGACATATTTTTGCTTTGCCTCTTATTTATTTTTATTGGTATAATTCTTAACTAATATTGCTCTTTCAAACCACTTTCAAATCTAGTTTGTCATTGAATGGAAATTCAAAAGTTAACCAAAGGTAGAAAAAACACAGTTCTATCTTAATACCTCCATAGTAATATAGGGTTTAGGGTTTCAATATATATATATATATATATATATATATATATATATAGAAACCCTAAACCCTATATTACTATGGAGGTATTAAGATAGAACTGAGGTAGAAAAAACACAATTCTATCTTAATACCTCCATAGTAATATAGGGTTTAGGGTTTCAATATATATATATATATATATATATATATATATATATATAATTTTTGTATACCATTATAAATAATTTAAAGGTTGTGAGTTTTCCCTTACCTCCAAGAAAGTGGATAGGCATCATTGCATCTTTGATGGTGTTGTATAAAGTTACAGTGAGACTATATACTGAGAGGAAATGTTGAAATCTAGATGGTGTTGTATGGAGGGAGAAGAGAGGTTTATATCATGATCACTTTTGTATTATTATTTCACTTTAAAATAATGGATTTTATTGATGACTTGAACAATTAGCCTTATAATATGAATGCAACAAGTAATTGGCACATTACGGTTCATGAATCCCCACTACATTTCATTATGAGCCATATACACAGATGACACTCATAGATAATACATGCCATGTGACATAAAAAATGTGAGCAAGATGGGGTATGAAAATAAGAATAAAGCAATAGATAGAGTTGTCTTGGATTTGGATCTCATTTGTACTATACTATAAGCATATACCTGTATAGATTACATTCAAAGCCAAACAAAGTGTTCCATTTTCCAACCTCGATCATACCGAGGCAACAACTACAATAATACAAAATGACATCAATAGTACCTATCTAGTATATCTCAAAATAAATCAATTACAATAAGTCTGAAACAAAAAATTGAAATAAGAAACCATCATGCATTAGTAAGTGAAATCAAAGATATACTAAATTGACCTTTATATATTCGACAAATAAATAATATTTATGCATTAATAACATACCAATTCCTCAAAGAGTCTATTAACATTATTAGAATTTAAAATAAGCCCATCCATATAGTGGGTCCATATCCACCCCAACCATCGATTGGAGAGTGCAATAGTGCATTTGGTTTTGAATCCAAAACATAAAGCATATACCTAAAGTAGATTACGAATGAGATATGAATAGGGTGTCAAAAGGGATGTAATAGATTATCATTCACTTCATATGATTTTTTACCTCATACAATTTTATTAATCTAAATAGTTGTATCATATTTGGATCTCATTCATACTATACTATAAACATATAGATGTATGCCTTATGTTCGAAGCCTAATAAAGTGTTCCACTTTCCAACCTAGCTTATATCGAGGCAACACCTGCAGTCATATAAAATGACATCAACAATACCTTTCTAGTATATCTCAAAATAAATTTAATAAAATAAGTCTGAAATAACATAATGTAAATGAAATATGTTGTAGTTGCCCCAAGTTATTAATACATTGAAATAATGTTAAAATAATAATAGAAAACATAATATTAGGTATCAATGGTCATGATAATTTTCAATCATTGTATCCAAGCAAGAAGAAAATATCCCATATTGTTGTGCCCTTCTTAGATGCTAAATTGATATTATGATAATGTAGTGTGTGCTTATGAAATTGGGTAATAACAAATGAGCTTTGGACTTTGACCAATTTGGTGGGCTCTGTGGACACGTCAACTAGAAATGTGAATGCTCCTACTAGTTAAGGTGATCCTCCCCATTTATTACATCCTCGATCTAAGCTAATGTTTAATGTTGACCCCCAATTGGACACGTCTAATACTCTATCACTTTGCCTCAAGTGCACTGGGCTTAACTACTGTCATTTACCTTCACTTTTGTTGTTTGCATTAACCATATGTTGTTTCCTTAACCATGATTTTCATGCTAAGAATACATGTTGATTACACTAAAAAATGAGTATGTAAGATGTGGGGCCCATAATCTGAGAGCTAATTTGCTAACATAATGCATAGAGGAGGTCACGCTGATAGTTGACCTACATATGATTGATAGATAATCCATCTACTCTCCTTTTTATCTATTCTATTGCTCTATTATCCCTTCGATGATGAGAGTTCCTTAACTAGTAGGAGCATTCACATTTCCAGTTGATGTGTCCATGGTCCCCAACAAATTGTTCAAAATCTAGAACTCACGATCGAGCAAACGTCTAACAATATGTTAAGGTAAACAAAAATGGTTAAGGCAAACAATAGTGGTTAAGGTAAAGGATAATGGTTAAGGCAAACACTAGTTGAAAAATAAAATGCATTGCATTTAATGGTGTTTTTAATATTCATATCTTGGCTAATGTGTGTTAATATTTATTTACTATTAATGAATATGAAAGAGGGCCCATGGAGAAGTCAAAGAGTCACGGGGTAAAAGATGAAAGAGGAATGGGATGCATTTTCTTATGAAGAGTCATCTTGAGGAATTCCAAGAGTCACCATGTGAAGACAAAAGAGGTATGGCACATTTTTCCATGAAGGGACACTTTAAGGAATACAAAAAGTCACCAAGGTAAAGACAAAAGAGGAAAGGATGCTTTTGCTTATGAAGAGTCACCATATGACTTTTCAAATGCAAGGATACGAAGGGTCATGCAAGTTTGGCACTATTTTCCATGAGGATTGAAGGGTCACAAAGGGTGAATGCCAAAGGTCATTTGGAAATCTATAAATAAAGGCTTGAGAAGCCATTTACAATATGCAAGAGAGTGCATGGTTTGTATTTATTATCGAAGAAAGAAAATTAGGAGATATTATAGAGTTCTATCATTTGTTGAGTAAGAAATATTGAGAGATAGTTGTGTTTTATACACAAGAGGGGTTGGTACTCATAAATATTTGCAAGGGGTTGATGCTCCTGTGGGTTGGTGATCACAAATAGTTTTTGTGTTGGTGCTCAGCAAAGGGATTGGCATTCCTGCAAGTTGGTGCTTGTGAACTTTGTATTTTGAGTTGGTGCTCATTCATATACTTGAGATTGTTCTCCATGGTTTTTCCCACTTTGTGTTTTCACATAAAAATTTGGTCTCTCTCTCTCTCTCTCTCTCTCTCTCTCTCTCTCTCTCTCTCTTGTGTGGTGCAAATTATTGTTTCAATTTTATTACATATCTTGAATGTGTGATTAAGTGGTTAAAGAAAATAAATCAGATTAAGTAAAAAGATATATAATATACTAATTCACCCCCCCTCAATATATTTTGTGCTTAATAATTGGTATCAAAGTAGGTTCTTTTTTAAAAAGTTTTACAACTTGAAGGTAGATCAAGAAATCATGATGGCTGGATCACATGAAAGATTATATACAAATAAGGCACCTTTGTTTGATGAGATGAATTATGTGGAGCATAAAGATGAAGGCTTATTTGATGGCCCTTAGATTCAACATATGACAAGCAATGGTGGAAGAATATGAAGAGCCACAAACACTTGTAACTACTCTGGTAGAAAAGAAAGAAAGTGAAAAAAATGCTAAAGTTATAAATGTTATTTTATGCAGTTTATGTGAATTAAAATTTGTTAAAGTTATGCAATGTAAATGTACTCATGAAACATGCGTAAAACTTGAGAATATTTACAAAGGTGATGGCAAGGTTCAGCAAGCTAAGCTTTAGACTTTCAAAAAATAGTTTGAGAGTTTGAAGATGAAAGAGGAAGAAAATATAGCAAGTTATCTTTTGTGGGTTGATCAAATAGTTAATTAGATTCAAGGTCTTGAAGAAAATTTAGAAGAATCAACTGTGGTTCAAAAAGTTTTGATATCTCTACCATTGAGATATGATGCAAAATTTTTGGTAATTGAAGAGATGAAGAATTTAGCCAAGCTAAAGATGGATGAGCTTCATGGTATTCTTATGTCATATGAGATGCGAACTGAACAAGATAAACCCTCAAAAAGAGAAGATGCTTTCAAGACATCAAAGAAAGAGAAGGCTAAGATTCAAGAATCAAGTGATAGTTCTAGTGATGATGAAGATGACAACAGAGCTCTATTCATTTGTGAGCTTAAAAAGGGCATAGGTAAATATCAAGGAAAATTACCTTTTAAATGTTTTAAATATGGAAAGATTGGACATTTTGTAGCTAAATGCCCAAATAAGGGTAATGATGAAAATGAAGAAGGAAAGTCTACATACAATAAGAATTTCAAAGGTAAATTCAAGAAAGGATTCGAGAAGAAGAGTTTATATTTTAAATATCCTAAGTCAGCTGAAGATAGTGGAGTCAGTAACTCAAAAGAAGAAGAGATTCTATTCATGTCCAAACATGAAGATGTATTTGCATGCAAAAGTACAGATGATCAAGAAGAAGAATAGGATGAAGCTGAAGTGAATTTGAAAGGAAAACTCATTTGTGTCTTAGAAGAGTTAAAAGCTCTTGAAAATAAGAATTGAAGATTAAAGCTCCAAATAAAGAAAAATAAAAAGGAGTCAAAGAAAATAATTGAAGATCTACAAGCACACTTTGAAGAAGCCAAGGAAAATGAAGAAGATCTAATGGCACAATTGAAAATAGTAAGTATATAATGTGAAAGGTATGTTATTGAAATTACTTCTCCAAAAGTAGATCTTGAGAAAATAAATAAAGCAATCAATGATAGAGTAACTAATGATTCAAAATTTGAGAATAACACTAATATGTTGAATAAGATATTAGAAAATTAAAGATCAATGTCAGATAAGATAGGTATTGGATTAGAAAAAGAGAAAGAGGAGGTCACTACTTTCACAGACAAGGAAAAAGAAAAGAGCTATGTTGAAGCTCTTACAAAAGAAGAAATAAAAAGGGAAGAAGTTAAGAATATAGAAGACATCTCAAACAAAGAAGGCTGGAGAGAACAGAGCTACAAAAGGAAATCAAGTCATAGATACACAAATAGGTCCTATTTTATAGTTACTATTTTTATTATAATGGATATGGTCATAAAAAATTATAATGTTAAAAAAAAGCTAATAGTTTCAGAAATAAGGAGAAGGAAAGTCATGTAGAGTCAAGCAAAATCCACAACTCTTTTGCTCCTCTATCAGGGTTTCATGAAGAGGCCATAATATGTTACAAGTGAGAAAACTTCAGACACATATCTTGATACTGTATAAGTGTGTTCGAGTCAATCAAGAAGGACCAAAGTTTCAAGGCTCTATTCATCAAGAAGAAAGTTCAGACAAGTTCATGGTAAAAGAAACAACTTGAAAAATCTATGTTGGTGCAGACAGCTTTGCATGCAAGAAATGAAGAAAATTCATGGTTCATTGATAGTGGATGTTCGAGGCACATGATAGGAGATAAGAGTAAGTTCATAACTTTGAAGAAGATCAATGGTGGTATAGTGAAATTTAGAGACAATGCTACTGCCAAAATTGCTTGAAAAGGTACACTAAGTTTGGATAATAGTAAAACTAAAACTAAAAATGTTTTATATGTAGAAGGTCTCAAGTATAATCTTTTGAGTGTAAGTCAAATGTGTGATTAGGGGAATACACTAAATTTTTATGCATAAGGTTATGAAATTAGAAGAAAATATTCAGATGTGTTAGTTGTAGATTCTCAGAGAACAGGCAATAACTTATATATGATATCAGACATCAAAGGTCAAAGATGTTGTTTGACTCAAATTGAAGAAAGTTGGCTATAACATAGGATAATGGGGCACATAAATTTTGACAATCTTGTCAACATCAGCAAGAAGCAAGCAGTCAAAAATCTTCTAAATGTTACAAAGCCATCTGACACACTTTGTGAACCTTATCAGCATGGGAAGCAAGCTAGAAGGTGGTTCAAAACAAAAGAGTACCCGACCACTCAGATGCTAGAGCTTGTTCACACTAATCTATGTAGAACTATATGAACACAAAGTACTTAAGGTGAGAAATATTTCATGTTGCTTATTGATAAATTTTCATGTATGACTTAGGTAATATTTTTAAAAAAAAATTAAAAGATTTCAAACATTTCAAAGCATTAGTTGAGAATGAAACCAGTTTGAAGATTAAGTGTCTAAGATTAGATCGAGGAACATAATTCATGTCATATTAATTTATTGAGTTTTGTGAAGACCATGAAATAAAGAGACATTATGCAGCAACCAAAACTCCACAACAAAATGGAGTAGTTGAACAAAAAAATAGAACAGTTCAAGAGATGGGAAGGACAATACTAAATGAATCCAAGATAACAGATAAATATTGGAGAGAGACAGTTTCTATAGTAGTGCATATTTAGAATAGAGCATTATTGATAGTCAATAGTGACAAGACTCCTTATGAGCTATGGAAAGACAAACCAGCAATAGTTGATTATTTCAGAGTTTTTGACAACAGATGCTTCATAAAGAGAATCAATGAAAAAATTAGTAATTTTAAATCTAGACCAGATGAAGGTATATTTATTGTTTATTCTTGAAAAATTAAAACTTATAAATGTTATAACAAAATAACCAAGAATTTTTTTGAAAGTGCAATGTCAGGGTAGAATAAGATGGAACACAAAGAATCAGTGATCTAGTAGAAATTCCTAAAATCATTGAAGAGGAAGATTTTGAAGAATCAGATGAAGATAAGAAGGAAAAAAAGGACACCAAAACTATATCCAAATATGTTTAGAGAAATCATAATGAAAGTGACATCATTGGGGACGTAAATGAAGGAATTCGCACCAGAAGAATGATGGTAAATAAATTTGAGCAAGTTAATTTCTCCTTGTTATCCAAAATTTAGCCTATAAAATTTTTAGAAGCTAGACATGATAAGCATTGGGTTAAGGTTATGGATGAAGAATTAAATCAAATAGAAAATAATGATACTTGGGAATTAGTGCCTAGACCAAAAGATCACAATGTGATAGGAACAAAATGGGTTTATAGAAATAAGTTGAATGAAAAGGGAGAAGTGACCAAAACTAAAGCAAGATTAGTAAGTAAAGGATATGCTCAGATTAAGAGAATATATTTTGAATAAAATTTTGCACTAGTGGAAAGGTTAGAGGATATTAGAATGTTTCTTGCATATACGGTATTTAAAAATTTCAAATTGTTTCAGATGGATGTTTAATCTTCCTTCCTGAATAGAAATCTAGAATAAGAGGTCTACATTGAGTAGCCTGAGGGATTTATTCTCTCAAATATTAGTAGCCATGTATGTAGATTGAAGAAATCATTATATGGATTGAAACAAGCTTCTAAAGCTTGGTATGAAAGACTTGATAAGTACCTATAGGATCAAGGTTTTAAGAGAGAATTTGTTAATAGTAATCTCTACATCAAAATAGAAGGTGAGCATGAATTAACTATTATGGTATATGTTTATGATATCATTTTTAGAGAAAATATTGAAAAGATGACAAAATAATTTTTTGATAATATGCAAAAAGAATTTGAGATGTCTATGCTTTGAGAATTGTCATATTTCTTATGATTACAAATATTTCAGTTAGATAAAGGAATTTTCATATCTCAAAGTAAATATGCCAAGGAAATGTTTAATAAATTTGGTTTTGAGGATTGTGCACCAGTTGGCACACCAATGTGTATAGGAAATAAGGTGAGCAAGGATGAAGATTCACCTATTATAGATTAATCTTTGTATAGATCTATGATTGGTAGTATTTGATATTTGACAACATCAAAGTCAGATATCATGTATGCAGTAGGTATGGTTGCAAGATATTAGTCATCTCTAAAATATAGTCATGTTCAGTTGGTGAAGAGAATATTCAAATATATCAAGGGAACATTGGATTATAAATTATGGTATCCCATAGGTAGAGATTTCACTTTGGTTGCTTATACAGATTTAGATTGGGTAGGGTGCTTGGATGACAAAAAGACTACAAGTGGAGGAGCTTTCTTCCTTGGTGATAGCTTAGTATTATGGCTAAGCAAGAAATAGAATTCAGTATCACTTTCTACAGCTGAATCAGAATATATTGTAGCGGTATTGTGTTATACTCAAGTTCTTTGGATAAAGCAAAATTTGGAAGACATCAAGGTAAAGTATGATGAACCTATTTCTATTTTTTGTGATAACACAAGTGCTATTAATATTTCAAATAATCTAGTGATGCATTCAAGAACAAAACATATTCCCATTAGATATCACTTCTTGAGAGAGAAGGTTACAGATCAACATGTTAAGATGGAGTATATCAATACTACAGAGTAGATTGTAGATATTTTCACAAAGGCACTACCAAAAGACACATTTGAGTATCTACGAGAGAAGTTGGGAGTAATTTCTTTAACTTCCTGCCATTGAGGTTCAACATCATTTGAGGGGGAGCTAAGTGTTAGCTCTAAGTAGGCCCTTTGCCATTGATGTCAAAAGGGGAGAATAATAGGTACATGAACAGGTACAGGGAATAGGTATTGCTACAATAAGGGAGAGTTACTGTATATTTTTTAGATGATAGTATGTACAGGTTTCAGGATGTGGTAGTTTCAGTTTGAGGTTGCCATCAATGACAGAGTAGGAGATTGTTGGAAATATTGTCATTGATGTCAAAGGTCTAGCATTATTAGTGATAAAGGCCCCATTAAATTTAATGGTGTTTTTAATATTCATATCTTGGCTAATGTGTGTTAATATTTATTTAATATTAATGAATATATTTTTAGTTGCATATAAGTCAAAAGAGGGCCCATGGAGAAGTCAAAGAGTCATGGGGTAAAAGATGAAATAGGAATGGGATGCATTTTCTCATGAAGAACCATCTTGAGGAATTCCAAGAGTCACCATGTTAAGACAAAATAGGTATGGCACATTTTTCCATGAAGAGACACTTTAAGGAATATGAAAAGTCACCACAATAAAGACAAAAGAGGAAAGGATGCTTTTGCTTATGAAGGGTCACTATATGACTTGTCAAATGCAAGGATACAAAGGGTCATGAAAGTTTGGCACCATTTTCCATGAGGATTAAAGGGTACAAAGGGTGAATGCCAAAGGTCATTTGGAAAGTTATAAATAAAGTCTTGAGAAGCCATTTGTAATATGCAAGAGAGTGTATAGTTTATATTTGTTTTCGAAGAGAGAAAAGGATGAGATATTGTAGAGTTATATCATTTATTGAGTAAGCAACATTGAGAGATAGTTGTGTTTAATACACAAGAGAGGTTGGTGCTCCTATGGGTTGGTGCTCATATATATTTACAAGGGGTTGGTGTTCCTATGGGTTGGTGCTCTTACAAGTTGGTGCTTGTGAACTTTGTATTTTGAGTTGTTATTCATTCATATACTTAAGATTATTCTTTGTGGTTTTTCTCACTTTGGGTTTCCACGTAAAAATATGCTCTCTCTCTCTCTCTCTCTCTCTCTCTCTCTCTCTCTCTCTCTCTCTCTCTCTCTCTCTCTCTCTCTCTCTCTCTCTCTCTCTCTCTCTCTCTCTCTCTCTCTCGTGTGGTGTAAATTATTGTTTCAATTTTATTGCATATCTTGAATATGTGATTAAGTAGTTAAAGAAAAGGAATCAGATTAAGTAAAAAGATATATAATATACTGATTCACCCCCCCTCTTAGTATATTTTGTGCTTAACACCAATATGGTCTTCATGATCCATATGAGTCTTATCATCCCTACCATGAGCCCTATCAAAGCTATGAGGATCTTTGTTAGGTTTCTCATGATCCTTATCATCAAGGATGTTGCCCTGATCCTTCCTATGGACAACAAACCCATCATAACACTGCTCCTCATCAACCCTATCATGATTTATCTATACCAACACTTAAGTGAATTTTCATAAGCCTTGACAAGCATGCACTAGAGTTGAGTTCACAGAGATGTTATGTCCAAGATGTCCCTACTCACCTGATTCATCATGTGAGAGAGTCATTGCAATGAATAAAAGAAGAATATACACCTATTGAGAGATAAAATTAGAACAACCTCATAGATGACATGTTAAATGTAGGGGGTTACATTCAAATCATTAAGGACAAGCTAAAAGGCCTTAAGGAATAGTAGGTCCAACCTTGCCAACCTTTTGTGCTTACATACACACCACCTCAACCTTCTTATATTCCATCCATTTCTCCTCAAGAGACTATTCCAAGTGCTCCTTTGAATGTTCTAAGTTATTCATATGTCCCTCAAACCTTTCCTTCTTGGAAATCTATCCAAGGGAGCTATCAAATAAATGAAGAGATTATTGTGGAACAACATTTTGTTTTGGTCCAAGACTCCATCCTTCCTCAAGAACCCTTATGAAGTCCTTCAAAGTTCCAAGCTAGAATCAAGTGGTGAAGTCATGGGGTGGGTAAAGTAAGGCAAAAATGGAATTGAGAGCCCAAGATAAAGAAGGATATGAACCTTTGCAAACCTACCTCATCCCTCTTCAAGATACTTCTTGTGTTCATGACCACCTTAAAGAGGATCTATTTCAAGATAATATAGAAAATCAAATCAAAGAGCTAGATCTGAAGACAAGGAGGGAGGAGGAGAACCAAGATCAAAAGGCTAAATAGAGACCTTAGTATTTCCCATCTTGGAACCAAGTTATGCAATAAAGAAAATTTGAGGTCATTCAACCCCCCATACCTCCCTGCTCAAGAACCTAGGTCATTTCCATCTTGGAAATCCATTCAAAGCAGTGGGTAGAAGGAAGAGGTGGTGATTACTGAAATCAGATAAGAGACCTTGTAGCCTCCACTCCTTTCCCCTCAAAATCCTAGAGCCTTTCCTTCATGGAGAGCCATTTAAGAGGCATAGAATCAAGAAGAGGAGGTGAAGTGATCCAAGAAGATCAACTTTAGGATGAAAATCAGGTAACTATGGGAGCTTCTTTGGACCTTTCTCACATTGTTGAGATTTTCTAGAATCTGCTATGCCACTCTTTGAGAAAGAGCCTCTCCTCTGTAAGGAAAATCAAGAAGATGCAACTAAATAAGTAGTAAATGAAGATGACTTGGGTGACCAAGAAGAAGAAATCATTATTGGGACACCTCTTGGAAAAAACAAGCATGCTTTAATTTTCCATGATGATGCAAAGATGGAATAAGTGCAAAACAAAGTTGAGGTAAAGGATGAACAAGTGCATGAGGAAGAAGTTGATAATGTACAAGAGAAATATGTCCCAATTGGAAAAGTTTATGATGTTCTCCATGAGCTCCTTGATAACACAAAAACTACCATTTATCATGAAGAACAAGAGCTTGTAGGAGAAGAACAAGCTGAAATTCAGAGCATGCTCAATCATCAACTTGATATTGAAAATGCAGCAACTCATGTTTTTGGTCAATAAAATGATATACTTGATTCTAAATTTTAGTTTGAAAAGGCTCCAATTGAACTACAGCTTCATGAGAAAAAATATTTTGATTTATTTGATATCTTACATTCAGGTTTTTCTTTACTTGAATGGGGTCCATTGTAGGATAAGAGGAACATTATCATCAAGAAAGAGACAATTATTCTCTCAGGAGATGACATGTTTGAACTTTTAAAACATGGTTATCAAATTTTCTCTCCAACTTCAGGCATCTCTTTACTATTGTAAGCTAAGAAGGAGATAAAATGGCCTCAAGAAGTCACAAGATCGGGTCCATCTCCCTTAGAGGTCAACCTCATAGATATGTCAAAGGAGACACATCAAGATGGTCTATATATTCATGATCAACAATTCAAGAATGAAGAAGGACTAAAGTTGTTCCTATATTGTCCACAAATTTGGAAAGAGTATGATTGGATCTTAGAATCATGTCTATAATTCATGCACCTAAAATTGGCATTAAAGGAACCAGCTGCTTCCCCAAGAAGACATGAGCATCTAATTGCTCATAGTTGTAGAAGAAAGTTGTCAAGAAAAATCAAGTATGCTTTAAAGATCCTGACTCGGGTGGAAAATACTTATAGATTCTAATGATGTACTTGTTAGATTAATTTTCATGCATTCCTCGAAGTGCTACTTTAGATATTTTGTTCATTATCCCTATTTTAGGTTAGTTTCCTTTCAATAAGTGCCTTGGGCACTTTGTTCTTTTTGTTCCTTTTGGTCATTGTTTTTGTTTCAAAAGAGGTTAGAGAAGGATTGACACCACATCAATATGTTGGATCCAAGTAGATACTCCATGCTCAATGGATAGGATTAGGTAACTAGTCTGGGTTCTTTTTGCATACACAGGCATGCAACCCCTAGGAAATTGCCAAGAATGTTGACCATTTTTCCCCATAGGTCAAAATGGGTCAACCCCCTGTAGCCAAAATCTTATATAGGGGCCTTTTATAATGACATAGTCTAGAGTTGTAGAGACCCTAAAAGATGTTAAGACTGCTTGAAATGACTTAGACAACTCCTAGTGTTCATCTGGTTCTTCATTGTATTCATCTTGACATTTTGGGTCCAGTGGTAAAAAGTGCAAATAGGCAATTAATAGGGGCCATATCTCACACATGTGGATGAATCAGAGGAAATTGGTCATGTGGGTTTATTTCCATTTGTGCCAAGATCATATACACCAAGTTTTAGGTCCTTTACCAAAGTGCATCAAAAGTTACAAAGGTTCAAAGTTGGCTCCTCAGTCACTTCCTACTTGTTTTCCCATACTTAGCCATTTTTAGGAAAGTTCTAGCAAAACCAAGTGAGCATCTTCATGAATCTATATCTTGCACATGTGGTAGTTATAAAGGAAGGTGACCATATGGGTTTATTCATCTTAGTCCTAAGTTGTTATGCACTAAGTTTTAAGTCCTATATTGAATTGAAAATGGAGTTATACATGTGAAAATTTGGGCTTCCATGTATTTCTACTAGATTTCCCATACTTAGTCATTCAAGCTCAGCCATCACTAGGACATCATGTAGAAGAAATTATGGAACAATCAACTTGAGCAATTAATATCTCCATTTGGGAGGTTTTTGAGACCATCACATCAAATGAGTTTTCTCCTTCTAACCTCATGAGCATCTCTTGAAATTTTGGTGCCTCCATGATTCTCTTACTTTAGGATCCAAGATTTTAAAGTTGGTTAAAAAACATAAGACATTCATGCAAATGTCAAAATAAGGCTCATGCAAAAATATACATGTGTTTAAATTTGACATTCTTAAGGATGTTAATATTGTTCTATAGAATGATGAATGATGGCCACGTGAACATCAAATTTAAAAATAGAGAAAGATAATCCTTTTGAGCTTAAATTTAACAGTCATGCAACTGCCAATGATGGTCACACGAGCGTCAAATAACAAGAGTGAGAACATCAATTTTAAGACCATGAACTAGTCATTGGCTTTCAAGTAATGGGTAACAACAAGATCAATGGCCATCACTCGATCGAACATCTCAATCCAATGATTCAAAATGATTCAAATAGTCAGAGAGCTTGAGAGGTCGACACATAGCACAAGTGCAGATGTTTCAGACTAACAATAAGATCCTATGGATTAACATATATTTACCAAGTGTCACTAGTAGGGACAAGGTTGAAAATTTAAAAATGAATCCGAGGGATCATGTTTGTTAATATATATAAGATCCAAAGGATTGAATGAGAGTCAAAGTGTCAATGAGCCAAGTCATATTTTGACAGTCAATTAGAGCAAAGGTGAGCCTAGGGTTTTTGATGGGGGTCAATAATCCATTTTTGACCTTGAAAAGTAGGGTCTAACAAGGTTTTCTTAATACCATTAATGCTTGTTTGAATGCCATGGAGAAGTCTAGCTGATATTGTCAAGATGGGGAACATAAGGGAGTGCCATTAGAGCTTATATTGATCTCTAGTTTGATAAGTTAGAGCTTATAGGGTTATTTCTTGTGATTGGTTCACCAGGTTAAAGAAAGATATGTGTATAATGAATTCTCAATCCCCACTATGATATAATAGGTTTATTTGAACATATTATAATATACAAGGTGATAAATGATCCATGGGTCTATTTTACTATAAAGACTATAGGAAAACCAATGTCCTTAGATTGGTTTTCCGACTATACATGGGACCTATTATCCAAATATAGAAAAGGAATGAATATGAAATTAATGCAAGGGTGCCCATAATCAACAAAGTAGGTACTCCACCACCCAAGACATGGCATGATTCTTAGTATAGAGACTCGAGGAATTGATCCTCATAAGTAGGGCAAGTGGACTTAGAGTCCTGAGATGGTGAGCGAGTACTTGGAGAGGCAGTTTTCTAAGCTAGCAAAAGGAATTTCATGCCACATTTCAAGAGTTTTATGACTTGGGGTGACACTTATGCTGTCTAAATTTGAATGGTCATTTTCACATCTTCTTCTCATGAACATGTAACCCATTCTCGTGACATGACAAGTGTCCTTATGACCTTTGGATTTCTTTTTTATTCTCTCTCTCAAGTTCTATAAGAACTAGCTATTTTAGCCTTTGTAAAAAAGGCTCCACTTGAGTATGGTGAAGCCCTACTCATTTACATACCATGGATCAATACATAAAATGGATTTTTATCTCTTCCATGACTATTCATAATGTGTTCACTTGAATGATTTATCTTGCTTATGTGATGACTATTGTTTCCTTAGCATTGTTGTCTCATTCTCCCACCTATTTTCAGCTTGAAAGCTTCTTCTTGTAGGTCATGTGGAGTGTTTTATGATGTGTCAAGGTTGAGTGAGTTAGTATATTCAAATAGTTCCATTATATGCCTCTTGTATAGTCCTCCTAGCCTAAACATTCATCACAACCTCATAATGAAATATTGATGTGAGAAGATTCAGATTGGAGAAGTGTATGTTTAGTTAGTCTCTTGGTCTCATGTGTGACATATAACTGGTTGGTAGTCATCAATAAATTTTGTGTATCACCTCCTTTAGGATAGTTCACTTTTATTTTTCTCTCTCCCTTTTCCCTTACAAGCATAGGTGTAGTAGTGATCTACAAGTGGTACATCAAGGGAGCTAGCCCTA
This sequence comes from Torreya grandis, assembly GCA_037957365.1. Classification (NCBI taxonomy): domain Eukaryota; kingdom Viridiplantae; phylum Streptophyta; class Pinopsida; order Cupressales; family Taxaceae; genus Torreya; species Torreya grandis. The sequence continues at coordinate 1,110,899 of JARHVA010000474.1, forward strand.
GATAGAGATTCACCTCATTCTTAGGCTACCCACATCCTAGAGGTGTTTCAATTATGCCACTTGGATGAGGAGAGATGAGACATCTCCTCAAAGGGTGAAAATCCAAGTGATAATAGGTACATAAATTGACCTAATGAAGATTTGATCAAGGAATTTTTCAAAGTTTTGATGACTTTTTGAAAGGGAAAGAACTATCAACACAGTAGTAAGAAGAATGAAGAATTATTTTTAGTGTTTCTGCATTTTCTTCTCATGTTTCTTTGAACCTAATTTGTATTGTTGCACTCTTTTTCCCCTTGTAAATCTATGTTGTCATTCTGCAAATTGTCATTGTAATTTTACCAACTTGGTTTTTCAAGTAGTGCAAATTGATAATGTGCTTTTGCAATCATTGTAAAAACTCCAAATGTTTTTCTCAAGTGGTGCTAAATGCTCGAAATGTTTTTGCACCATTTCAAGTTGTAATTTATTGTTGGTGTTTTTACAAATTTGTAAAAAGGTAAAATAGGTGGTTTTGCACCAAACCACCCATTTTAACCTATAAATACAAGTTAAGGCTTCATAATCATGATTCAAAATAGATACTTTTTTCTCAAAGCTTTATAAAGGGAGATCATACATTCTACTATTTATAAATCAATATAAAGAGGTGTTTCTAAACTTTGTGTTAGTAATCTCTTATGGATTATGTCTTTTTGCTTAATTCAATGTATTTAGTTCTCATATTACTATCTACTTTAAAATGTTAAAAATAAGAAATTACATTACAAAGATTATATCTAGAGTTGTAATTTATAATTCCAACACATGAAAAATCTCAATGGGAATAGAGGCAATATCTTTATTATTTATATTAGAAAATATAGAGGGATATTCATTTCTATTATCATAAATAAGGAGTAGTTTTTTGGTGTATGTTTCACATCTCTAGGGATATGATTATGTCTTTTTCAACCCATTGAATAAGAGATATTTCCTCCATTTGAAACTCAAATTTTCTCTCAACAATTTTGTCCATTCCAAGTTTTGAACTTGATGAATTTATTGCCTAAAAATTCTCTCTCTCTCTCTCTCTCTCTCTCTCTCTCTCTCTCTCTCTCTCTCTCTCTCTCTCTCTCTCTCTCTCTCTCTCTCTCTCTCTCTCTCTCTCTCTCTCTCTCTCTCTACACATTCCTTTCTAAAACTCATGTTCATAAAATTTCAGGCTAAAAGTATTATCCACATGATTTATATTTATTTATTTGTAAATATTTTTTTCTTTATCATTTTAGATTTCAATAAAGGTAGATCTACCTACTAATAAGAGAGCAAATTTATTCTCCACATTATTGATGCGAAGTCATCAATTTGTCCTCCTATATTTTCATGCCAACAGATGGTGAACTCATTAGGAGTATTGGCTTACTTAGGACTGTGTACATTCTGCTTTGCATCATATATTTTACCATTATAATTATATACATGGAACTATAAATTATAGTGGTATTCAATCTTCAAAACCTCACCTTGAAGCTTACAAGGCAATGTGGATGATAGGAAAAACTTTATTTCCATAATACCTTTGGGTTCATGCATTTTATGACACTCTACACACTTGGGCTAGAGCATGGTATGTACACAAAGAGATCCATCTGGATACAAGTTATTGGCATCTAATTAAGAGTAACATGATTACAGTGTTGTCATATTCATCACCTTAGATGGATTTGTGTCTTCAACTATACATTATGCATCAAGATGTTGTAGGTGACTTAGGCCCCATTAAAGATTAGATTCAAAGCATACATGGTGTACCAAAGGAAGGTTTGACAATTTTTCATGATCCTAATGAGCAGGCATCCTCTCCCCCACTTGAACTTTTACTAAATAATGTACTAAGAGAAGAAATTTGAAATGGTGAGTAGAAATTTGTGTTTTAGGTTGATGAAGGTGATGGATCTAATCTGCCTAACCCATTGACTGATCATTTGGATGTACACACAGAGTATGGCACTCAAAATGTTTGTGATACCATTCAAGATGTACAACACCCATATTTGAAGCCACTCCAGACCATTTAACACAATATTGGCATGGAGGAAGCACCCAAGATGGCTATTATGAGGAATTATTGGTCAGATATTGAGATCAAAAAGATGTTTGAGCTATTGAAAGAGTATCAGTATGTTTTCCCATGGAACTATATTGAAATGAAGGGTTTCCATTATTATTTGGGTAAAATGCACATCAATTTGGTAGAAGGAGTTCACCTAATTATAAAGAGGCCTTATCGCATGAATCCTAATTTATGTGCTCGCGTCAAAGAAGAGATCAATAGCATGTTTCACATGGGAGTCATTAATCATATTGATGAGTTTGAGTGTGTGAGTCATATGGTAATAAGTATAAAAGAGAATGGATGCATATGGATTTGTGTCAATTATAGAATACTTAATGTTGCTTATGTTATCAACCCTTTCTCAACACCATTCACTGAAGAGATCCTCGAATGCATTGCTAGATTTTAAATTCATACCTTTATAGATGGATTCTTTGGGTACTGTCAAGTTTAGATCATGGGAAATGATAAGCCAAGATGAAATTTGCAACTGAGTGGGGATATTTTGCTTATAATTTCATGTCATTTAGACTAAAGAATACCCCTACTATGCTCTCCTAGATTGTAGTTGAAGCTTTCAAAGATTTTATCCATAAGTTCCTTTAGGTATATCTTAATGATTGGATGATCTATGGTTTATTAAATTACCTTTATTCCAATCTCTGAATCATGCTTGAGCACTGCAAGAATCTTTAGATTTATCTCAAATTGAATAGATGTCTCTTTGCTACCCCATTCAATGTTCTCCTTGATCAAGTAATTTTCCATGATGGACTTTTAGTGGACCCAACCAAGATCAGCATCAGCCTTCAACTTCTAGTACTGACCACCCAATGAGAGGTTCTCACCTTCCTAGGGCATACTAGCTATTATATAAAGTTTATTCATAGATATGCTAGGATTGATGCACCTTTGGAGGAGTTAGTGAAACATAATGGTCACTTTATTTGGACTATTGCTCACCAAAAAGCCTTTTTTTCCTTAAAGAATAAGGTTATCACCACACCCATTCTCTAGTTTCTAGACTGGACTAAGCCTGTCCATGTTCATGTTGATGCTTTCGATATGATGGTTGGTGTTATACTTGCTCATCTTATGAGGGTAATTTGGATCACCCTATATAATTTTCCATGCAAAAGCTTACTCTAGCTGAACAGAACTATACAAATATAGAGCATGAGGCATTATCTATGGTTTATGCCCTTTAAATTTTTTGATAGTATCTATGGTAACCCCATTTATCTTATTCAGGGAACATGAGGCATTCAATTATTTGGTCAATAAACTAGTATTTCATGATCATATTTTTCATTGGATTGTTTTGTTTCAATAATTCTAATTCTTAGTTATGGTCTAGCTTGGTACGGCCAATTGTGGCCTAGATCATCTTTCACACATTGAATCTAGAGAACTAGTGCACACCATAGAAGATGATTTACTTGACTTGTATTTATTCCACATCTTGGGAATACCTAAGGAAATAAAAGATATAGCTACCTTTTTAAATATAAGCTCAACCCCATCTCATTTCATCACTCTAGAAAAAAATCAGCTCGTTGTTTGTACTACTTCATTCCAACTTATAGGGGCAACCTTTATAAACTTGGTTGGGATGAGGTGCTCTGACATTGCATTATACAACATGAGCATGTTGAGGTACTATATGAGGTGTATAAAGGTGTCATTGGAAGACATTATGTCAGTGAAGCTACAATATGAAAGGTTCTTTTGGATGGTTTATAGTGGCCTACTTTATTTAAGGATGCTAAGCTTTACACATGCCATTGTGACATTTGATAACACATGGTAAAGCTAAATAAAAGGGATGAAATACCACTTCATCCTATTATATCTCAATAAAATTTTGAAAAGTGGGGAATTAACTTCATTGTTCCCATAAACCTAGTAGGAAGCCATACTGGCTCCCACTATGTCATCACTGCTACTGACTGTCTAACTCAATGGGTTGAAGTTGTACAAACATGAGATTGTTTAAATTTTATTATTACTCACTTTATCTGGGATAATATATTTATTAGGTTTAACTACCCATTAATTTTCACTAGTTACCAAGGTACCCACTTTCGCAATGAGACTATTTATGTCCTCTTGATAAAGTTCATGATCTCCCACCATAAGAGAACACCGTATCATCCCTAGGCCAAAGGTACAATTGAGGTGTTTAAAAAGATATTGGGAACTATATTATTCAAGATATGTACTATTAGATGCACTAACTAGGATGATCATGTGTCTACATTATTATGGGATTATTGGACCACTTACAATCAGTAAAACAAGAGAACACCATTCAACCTTGTATTTGGTATCGAAGTAGTCCTTATGGAAATCCTTATTCCTTCTCTTCAAATTACACACATAGGATGAATAGATGATGAAGAAACTTTGAAATCATGCCTTGATGTTTTATTTCATATGGATGGAACTCAATTTCTCACATACTAGAATCAAGGAATGTAGAAACGCAAATAGAAGGCATGACATGATTGCCATTTGAAACACAAGACTTTTGATCCTAGCATGAAAGTCTTATTATATGACTCCAAGTTTGTTCACCACTCTGCAAAGCTTCATATACATTGGGATGTCCCTTTCATTATTCATAGTATCCATCTCACTAGTGCATGTAGGTTAAAACATTTAGATGGTCAATTTCTTTCTAGTAATTCCAATGGTAGTTGATTGTTCCCATCATTTTTTGAATAAGTCTTTCCTTTTTGTGCTGATAAGGCATATGTCATTAGCTTAATTTAGGATTTCCTTTGTTTTCAATAAAGCATCACACTAGTTGTGTGACCTTTAGTGGTTTTATAGTCAACACTTGCATTTTTACACTTATTTATATTCTCTTGGAGGACCATGAAGTGTTATTAATATGGGGTAGGGGTGTTACATTTATGAATCACTAGGATATGGTTTATAGGATACATGTGGGAGAAAAGGCATGTAAGTGAAAGTGAATAAGGAAAAAATGCTACACAAGACATGACACGTAACCACAAGCTAGTTAAGGTAAAGAATGATTATCACCTTTGGAATGGAAAACATTCAAAAAAATTTACAATTATCATGCACTTTAGGAATAACATGGGAAAGGACATGTAATTAATATAGGAAAAATAGTGGTAATGGCAAGTGTGCCAATAACACATCTTGGTAATATCGTCGGTCACATTTATGGCATGAAGTGATGGTTGAGGATGATGGGTAGTAAATGCAAGTTACCCACTTGAGCCTATAAAAGGATACAGAGGGGTCATTTCAATTTTTACTATTGATGTGATTATGAAGTTATTGAGCTAAAAGAGAGAATTTGAGCTATTACAGAATGATTTCTAGGATTCTATATGAGTGTAAAGTGATGAATTTAGGTTACTTTTAGGTCTTATAGTGTGTTTTAGCTAAGAGTAATAAACAAATTCAAGTAAACTATAAGGATGGGTGGAATTTCTAGAGTTGTAGATTGGAGAGGTCAACGTCTACCTTTGTATGGTATTGAATTAGGAGAGCTAAAGTAATTATATAGGCAAACACATATTCCTTTGGAAACATTAGATGGTCATGCCTTAACCTTTGAGCTCCATGAAGGGTGATGTAGCCAAAGTAAAAGGCTCAATGAAGTGAGCCATTACTTATAATTCTAGAGGAAGAAGAGTTGAGTATTAATGGGGAGATGGTATTGATCATAGAGGAAGCACCTAAAGAACTAGGAGAGTACATGCATGACATAAAGATTAAAATGGCATGTCAAACAAAGAATAAAGTTTTTGTGCCTCCACCACCACCTTTGATGATTAAAGAGATGTTGTACCCAAAGGTGGTACTACATGTTAACAACTAGGTATCCAACATGCCAACCTTCAATTTATTTGACTATAACCATCTCTAACTTGGGAATGAAGTAGAGATGTAATGCAACTATAGGGTAGAGCACCAGAATAATAGAAGCAAGATGGTCAATGATTTGAAGATTTTCAATGCTTTGGATACTGTTGTCTTTTTCCAACTTTTCAACCTTCCTTAATTTGGAAAGTCAATAGAAGTGGTGAAGTTTTTGATCTCATGGGTGCATGAAGATTAAATGTATTTTCCTGAGCACTAGATGAGGATTAGAGCTAAAACAATTTAAAAAATATCAAGGTTGTAATGCTCAATCAACAGAACTTGCATATGACTTATGGAACTAGGATGAGATAGATAATATAAACATGGTGCTTGAGTACTGGAAATAAGGCCATGCCATGCACATCATGAGTCTCCAATATCCTACCCTCCAAGTGGTTGTGTAAATAAAAATGAAAAATATTGGAGAGGTAGAGATAGATGGAAAGAGGTAGACATAGCCCACCTATACATTACACAATAGGTCACCGAGGGGTTAAAGTATAATTGGCCACATTAATTTTCTTCCAAGATCATAGAAGATGCATAAAAATCCCACTAGGTACCCAAATAGAGGTTTTCATGGGGTGAATTCATATTATTGATGGTGTTTGATGAGATTGGTGTACCTAACTACACCTATGGAAAACTAAAATGGGCATTCCTACCTAAGAATAAATCCCTTATAGGGTGGTAAAAGGCATTCATCTTCCCTGACACAATCACTCCATACCACAAAATCATTATGAAAGGATGGTACAACATGATGAAGGAAGCCTTTGGGAATGAGTGGTGCATTGTAAAAGACTTGCCTAAATAGGTTGGAGACCAAGCCAAGTTTTTTGTTTAGCAACACTTCTCCCTTGCACACATCCAAAATGGCCCCCTCGAGAGAATTATCTACACAACTTAAGTTGCCATTCACTTTTAGGGTATGATACTTCATGAACATTGTCAACCAGATATATGATGCACAACATATGACTATTAATGATAAATAGATTAATTCAGAGACTCACACCCTTTGTTATTTATACATATATCTTGAGAAGAAAGCCTATAGAGAAAATATTCAGTCAGATAGAATTGACATAAAAGTGCAACAAAATTTGGTAGGAAATTCTATTCATTCTTTATTCTATATGTTAAATCCCAAGAAGAAATATTTAGAGAGAATAGAACACGTGAGAGAGAGATTCCCTCCATAACTAAAGCAAGAAAAGAACCAAAAGTGCCCTGAGCATGATGCCAGTACAAGCACTCAGCTAGAACCTTCAAAAAGGCAAAGGACTACCTAGGTAACACTAAAGAAAGATCCACCAACCAATCACCTTGAAGGCCTAGATTTAACAACATAAACTATTCTTATAGAATAAGAGACAATGATGCCTAAGGATAGTGACATGACAGAGTAGGGAGAGCTTCTGAAGGGACACCATAAAGAGTTTCTATTGAACAGGAGCAAGTCACTCCTAAATTTGAGAAGAAACCTTCATCTACGTGACATTAAGAGACCACCCTCAAGGAATCACAAATGAATATTGAATATATACTTGGTGAAGAGAGAGATGGTTCTGAAACAAATATAGGAATGAATGGATTTGACATTGGGACTACTTTACAAGATAAAGACATAGATGTTGATATACTTGAGTGAGATCCCTTAAAGGGGAAAGATCCAGTTGATGACTATATTCTAAGAATAAACAAGTGTGCTAAAACCATAAACCTCTACATCTAGTACTAGAAGAGCATACCTGGCAAGTTGTTATATATATATATTCTCATTTTTTCAAGAGGATGAATCTAGCCAAACCCATTACAAAATGTCATTATTCCTCAATATGTATAATGAAGAATGTTAATTTGAGATGCCTTCTGATAATCTTGTATTGGATCTAAAAGCAACAACACTACCCAATACTCTTTAGGTAGATCCTCATTAGCTTACTTTTGTACAAGAGCATGACACTCTTGAAAATGGCATTTGAGGTCTCAAGGTAGAATGCCTTTGTATATTCTAATGCACAATGGGTTGAAAATAAATTTGCCAAAATGGTGGTGTTGTATAGCAAAGTTGGAGGAAGAGATGATGGAGTTGAAGTACCAATTGGTGATGAAAACAATTGCCAATGTTAAAACATTAAACATCTATAAGGCAATCTTAAGCCAAGACCTAGTGCTAACAGATGGAATCCCCCTATCTATTGAGGCAATAAAAAAAATTGAGACCTTGGTAGAGTTAATTTTGAAATAATACAAGAGTATATTGGCCCCCAAGATGAAAAAATGGGCAACAAAATAATTTACAGAAGATGTGGAGGTGTGCAAGAGAGCCTTACATAGAATTGGAGATGTCATTCCCATTTTAGATGGGGTTTTTGAGAAGATAGCATGACCCAATAAGATTTTTTAAGCTCTACATCAAGTGGAAGAGCTTTAATGACAATAACTGGATGATAAATCCTTATTAATAATAGAATTCTTGAAGCATGCCAAAACATTTAAGTATGTTTAGGCCATGGAGGAAATAATAAGTGCATACAAATAATAAATAAACTCGAACTCCATGATACTATGAGGATAGGTTGTTTCCACGGTCACCATGATTGAGGGTGTTCATAAGGATGCTTATACATCCCTTAAACATTTAGTAAATAAATCAGGTGAGTGTCTCGACCAACTTGAGGAGACCAATAAGCTAAAAGTCATAATTGAATAAATAATGACAATGCTACTGAACACCTTATCACATTAGTAAGGTGTCAAAAAGTAGATCAAGTAGGTTGTCCTCAAGTTTTTTATGGAGCTTAAGATCGATATTTAGTCTAGGATAGACTAATGGCGTAGTGTGGGGTGATGTTGGACCCCAAATTTTAGCTAAGTCCTTTACTAAAGAAACACAACATAAGAGATCAAGGAATGAGAGTCTATGGCATAGGAAGGACCCAATCAGAGTAAATATGCATAATAAAAAATTAACTCAAGAATGAGAAACTCGGAAAACTAGTGGAAGACTTGGGGAGCATGTGAGAAGTAGGAGGCATTTAGTGATTGGTTTAAAGGGATACAAGAGTCTAAGTCAAGCATGAATATAACACCATACTATGGTAATATAGGCACTCAATAATGAGGATCCAACATCAAAGAGAGAATATAGGTGCATAAATGCTCCAGTCCTTCAGAAAAAAATGTAATTGCTTGCCATAACTCAAGTCCTCATTGGCAAGTTACTATGAGTGTGATTATTACTCTAACTACTTGGTCAAAGAAAATCAAGTATAAATACCCCTAGATATAACTTTGAGACGTTGTTGATTATTACTCCATTGATGTGACCAAGGATATTATTATCATATTGTTATTATTGTACTCAACTAGATAGAAAAGTTATATGATTAAGTTGTGCCATGTATTTGTTTATGTAACCTGTGAATCTCTTTTCAATATGATGAATGAAAACTATGTTACTTGAATGTTGTTGTTTTTATTATGGAAATAATGTTTTTGGCCATCTTATATGTTATTGTTAAATTAATTGAGCTTGGGTGCATAGTTAATGTGTATTTATTTTTCTAGTTAATCATTGAGTAAAGAAGATGTGCTCGAGCATCATTATATGTTGGTACACCTTCACATGACAAAACCAATGGGAACTAGTCCCTCACTAGGTGCTTTGGGTGAGTACATGAGAACTCATTCTTGCATTAAATTCTAGTGCACTAGCATGTTGGGTTTTAATCACTTTGATGCATGCCTAAGGAAATTTATGCTGAGATAGAGAAAACAATTCCAACAAGGTAGAATATAGGAGTGTGACTTCTATTTCAATTAGTAATTGGCATTGAATGAATTATGCATCCAATGAATTATATGTAGCATATCCCATTTACACAAACTATTCAATAAATTATGCATTGAATGAATGATTATACCCTAACTAATCATTAATTCTTTCAACCAATCAATAATATAGTAATCATAAAACAAATTATGCCCTAAATAATCCTTAATTCCTTCAAGCAGTCAACATAATATTCCTTTGTTCTTCAATGATAATTGTGCTAATATTAAGGATGGGCATGTATAAAAGTTTATTCTAGGTTTGAAAAAAACTTGTGTTCATTTTTCTTGAATATTCAATCAAGTTAATAATAGAAAGTTCATTGAATACCATTGACTGTGTTTTTTACTGCTTGAACCCCTTATGGTATGCCTATTTGCGAATGATTTTAGAATGTTTCTACTGTTTAATTTCATGTTGTTAATGGATATAATGAACATAGGTGGTAGACAATAATGTACTATTTTTACTTGAATGTTATGTTTCTCTTAACTTAGTACCCAGTAGAAGTGTTTACTATGGGCTTGTAAAACACTTATTGTGTTTGTCTTTGTTCATAACTATATCAAGTTAATAATAGAATGGTCACAAAAACCCATTGACTATTATCCAGTCATAGAGATGAAGAGGGTGAGGGAAACTTAGTTTGAAAAGGGGTGTAGTAATTTAAAATAATGAAAATTGAATTTGATTTTCATTGATTATTAACTTTCCTCGTGACTATGTCGATGGGGCCCAACAATGTCTTAACAATTACAATTAAGGAAAAACCCCATGGTTAATGTGAATAAAAAAAACTAAGGAAAATGAGTGTGGTTAAACCCAATGCATTGGGGCCAAAGTGATATATAAATAGGTGTGACCATTCATGGGTCAACATCCAGCATGGTGATCCACATTGAAAGCACCTATTGATTGTATTGTTGACTGCTTGAAGCAATTAATGTTTTGGGTGTAGAGTTGGAGTTTTGTGTGAATAATGTTTAGCTAGAATACAAAGGTATATAGTTTAAATTCATTTATATGTATCATATCCAATAATGGTTATGCATTTAATTCATATGCATTCACTAAATTATATATAGCATATCCTAATTACGCAAACTAGTCAATAAATTGTGTGTTGAATGAATGATTATGCCCTAACTAATCATTAATTCCTTCAATGAAAATAATGATTATTAATTGATTGATTTATTATGCCCTAATTAATCATTAATTCCTTCAATTAGGAAATAATATAGTCATCATAAAACAAATCCAAGTCGAATATTATGCTCAAGGGTTGGATATTCAATAATGCAGACAATGATTATGTGTTTAATGAGTGATTATACCCTAAATAATCATTAATTCCTTAAATTAGTGAATAATACAGTCAATATAAAACCCTACCAAACTAATATTATGCTCAAGGGTTGGGTATTCAATAATACAAACAATGATTATGTGAAGCATGTAATGATTATGCCTTGACTAATCATTAATTCCTTAAAGCCCTCGATAAAACTCATGAACATAAAACAAAACCAAATGTATTACTCAAACTAAATTGATATACCCTTATCATGGTTAAGGGCATCTCAGAAGGGCACAACCTTAAAACCCTATGAACATAGGGTGTGATAACTTACCTAGTGGGCACTACTTCTACCACCATTCACAATGCCATCTGCTCATCCTTGTTTGAAATTGCCATATTCTCTAGAGGAGATGCAGAGTATCCTTGGTGTGAAGATGAGCTCGATGGTGGGATTTTAATAAAGAAAAAAAAGGTCCACAGCCCTTTATCTAATCGCAATGATGAAGTAGATAAAGGCAACTAATCTCACAAAGGGGAAGGGGAACTGGGGAACAGGTGGTTCTAGAGGGAGAGCTCATGAAGAAATGTGAATTTTAAAAATAATGAAAAATAAAATAACATTTTTATTTAGTATTAGCATTACTCATGATCATGTTAGTGGGTAGTTAAGTAAACAACATCTATTAATGCAAAAAACAATGATTAAGGAAATAATAGTGGTTAACACATAATTTCCATTTGAAGAATTAATAAAGTGCATGTAAACTAGTTGGCAATCAATGTCAAGTGTGGTAGTCCATGCCGAATGATCCTACTAGTTACGCTCAATGCATATTGATGAAAATATTTCAACCTTATAAACAATAATAGGTCTAATTGATTCAATTTTTTGTTACTTTCGAGGAATTAGTTTTCCAAATATTCTTATTGTTATTAACTCATGATTTTAAGGTCAATTTTATTAAATAAGTTGTCATTGTATATATTACTCTAGGCATGGTATATATTTACTTCAATTTTTGTTTAAATCCTTTATCCCTTCACATTTGAATAAAATTATTCAACAATGTGTTTATGGTATTGTTGTAGTTGGAAAACTAGATCCATGATTGGAGATAAAAGGAACATATATATGAGAAAAATGTGTCAGAGTTACAATCAGAAACTACATGATTGACAAATGAGAGTGAGTAAATAAGACATAGACATGCTTATGAACACACTAGCTAGCTTAATGGATACAGGAGATGCCCAGGCATTAGTATTGTCAAATTCTATAAAGATATTAATGGATAGTGCTACTTATTTTGAGACTCATAATCATGAGGAATTTGTTAATAGTTCATAATTAGGCAAAAAAATTATAAGTAGAGAGATAGTATCAGTCCACCATACCAAGGATGAAAATTGAGAAAAAAGAGAGAATTTTAAGACCAATTATGTGCACATTATTAAACCCAAAATACCCAAAGTCATGCAAAAGTCTCACACGTTTAGTAATAATAACTCTATTAATAAGGATTATAAGCTTATAGATCCTTATACTAACAAAATTCATTTACTAAAGATTCTCAACAAAGTTATTCTATTACAAGGAAATTGTCAAGTAAATTACATTCTTTACTATTTGAATATGATGAAAACATGTTCAAGGATAAGCATTTTTGTGTTACTAAAGCTTGTAACTAAAAAAAATATCAACACAAGATTTTAAATAAAACATGTTTTTAATATTTATTTCTATGAAGGTATTTTGTAAATTAAAGTATGGGATTTTATAAACACTGTGGGGGTTTGTATTTTCTATGTGGTTTACTATGTGATATTGAGAATAGCTTGCTTTGTTAGTTATCCTCTATGGAAACTAGATTGTGGTTTATTTAACCCTCCTATTTTTGATTGATTGATAATTGATTTACATCTAACCATTTATGGTTGCATTGCAATCTCTCTCTTCATATCAAACCCAAAACAAAAACTAACAAGAGGTAATTTCAAACTGTTGGGTAGGTGAATCAAGAGAACCGCTTGCTAGTATTTATTCTAGATTTACATTTGTGTGACTATTTTGTCAAGTAATAGAAAGCCTCATAATATATGAGGTCTGTAATATAAAAAAGAGGCAACATTATCCAAATCCTGTATGTTTTTCACCATGGTTGTGTTCATAGATGTAAACAATGATGATCATAGTGATTGATTTATGCCACATACATTTTTTATTTCTAGATATGATTAGGGTTTGGTCAAATTCAATGGGTTTTATAGATAATGTGGGTGTTGATAACTAGATCTTTGATAAATCCTCAATACCTTAATGTCATTCACTACATAATATTAATTCAAATTTTACATGGTTTTAAAACTAATAACATTGTGACAAATGTCTGGCCACTATTGATTTGACAAACTTGATAGAATGTGACAATGTGACTAATATTATTCTTTGAAGTTTGTGAATTATGAATTTTGATATATAGTGCTCAAACTTTTGCACATGTTTTAACCCAATTTCATCTATGATCCATTTGGGAAAAATGCTAGTGGGCATATGTTTTACCCTAAATTTGGATACGGATCCTATTTGGGTAGATAGGGTTAAGGATATAGAAATGACAATGCATAAGAGTGATAATCAGATATACAACATGCCAATTAAATGCTAAAATCAAATAAAACATATGTTGAATTTATTAAATTGAGATAGGTTTAAAATAGTAAGTACAACTATGCTAGATATGGAAATGACAAATAAATAATGTACTTAACAGTTTTTTATGCTAATACAATTATGGATCTAGAATAAGCAAGAAGCAAACTGGTAGAGGATTTTGGAATAGTCACCAAATTTTAGATTGAGTGCCTCTTGAACCTGAAACACTAGTGTTATCTTAGGATGTTCGCATTTATGTTACTATCTAAACTAGATGTAGGTTTGATATATAGAATACCTGTTGGAAAAGGATGCAACCACTTGGATGCTTTTGGGTTTTTTATCATTTTTGCTCTGGTGCATTTAGATCTAGGTCATGGAATATCACTCCTCATGAAATTACAAAACCCTAATTCTTTGTCTTCATAGTGACCTTAGGAAAAATGAGTTAACTGACACATGGTTTCAAGTTGACCCCAAATATCCCTCTATGAATGAGCATTTCTTACATAACCAATACTCCAAAGAGGGCCTTAGACTAATGTAGTTCTCCTCTATGCATTGGCTTGTATGTGAATCATGCAATATGTATAAAGTAAGTACCATAGTGAAAAAGCTTATAAATTGAAAAATATAATTCTTAGGATGATCCTTTAGTACTTCATACCTATGTATGTGTTATCCCTATAAATAATATGAAAATAGGAGAAAATAGGGAAACTTTACTTTATTGAGTGCTTGATTAAATGCTTTGATAAGTTGCCTTGGTCTGGGTTAGGTTAGGAATGAATGATGAGTGATTGTGAATATATACCAATCCTATCAATAAATATCTAACAGTAAAGCACTTAGACCAACCATTAGGATATGTTTCATTTCTAAATTACACAACTTTAGGGCACTAGACACCTGCATCAAGGTAGGACACCAGCATTGATGCATGGGTCTAGGACTAATGCTTGTGTCCTAGCACTTAGAAAATAGGTACATGATTAGAACTAGCAAGGGCATAAGATAAGCATATTTTAAACATTCTAGGCAAGGTATAAGGTATATGTCATTAACATAAGACTGGTCAAACCAAGAGATAAGCCAAGGGGCATAAGATAAAATAGATGCAAGACTTCTAAAAGAGGGAAAGGCCCAAAATTGAGAGGAATAACCAAAATCTAAATTTACCAAGTGTACAATATTGAGATTTTATATAATTTATAAATATCATCTGCATTTTCCACTCCTTTAATCTAGTAATGAATTGTTAGTTTAAAGGAGAATAAATGCATACTTGGGTGTGTATAACACACCTTTCCTTTGTGCAAGACCAACTTGAGTGATTTGTTGGTGACTGACTTGCAACCAAGATCATGTTATAATATATAAATAGTGTATATAGTCTAAAATTGAAAGAACTCAAAATGATTGAAATTGAAAGAGAGGGTTTTAGGAGTACACTGTGTATCGATATAATTGCCTTGCATATTGTTAACTTGATTTGAAGGATGTATCATTATAAAGCCCTAAAAATAGGATTAGGATAAATATATAAATATGAAAAGTGTGTATATATAAGGAGATAGAGAGATATTGGAAGGCACATGCCCCTAACCTTGGATAATAGGTGAGTTGCCACCTGACAATTGAGATTAACTCAATTATGCAACCCAATCATACTTATAACCTAGTGAGCATGAGTAAAAAAATTCATATCATACTATCAACTTGGTGATGATGGATGATACAATCAATTCCAACCTAAAAACTTGGAAATATTGAGTGATTTAATCATCTCAACTATACCAAAAAGTGAACCAACTACTACAATAAATTAATTCAATATAGTCCATAAAAGTCTAACATGGTGGGTGATGACAATCTCTGAGAGTGTTTTAAAAATGAAACTAATTTATATTTTGTAATATTAGGTATGCATTTCATAGCATATTCACCTTAGATATGTCTAATGCTAAAAATGTGTATAACAATGGTACCAATGTATATAATTCTATCACAAATATGTATCTAAATCATATAACTATGTGTTTTGGCCAAATTGAAAACTATGTAAGTGTCGAAAACATGCTTCCAAATCATGCCCCCACTGAAACTAGATTTGTCTAATATTGAATAAGTGTAGAGAACATGATTCCACATCATGCCCCCATTGAATCTAGGTGTGTTAAATATTAAATAAGTGTGTAAAACTTGCTTCCAAAGAATACACCTACTAAATCTAAAAATTGTGCCAAATGTGGAGAACATGCCTCTATGATATGCCCCCACTGATATGCCCCCCTTTGAGGTGAGGGGAGAATAAAGTATGGTAGTTATCTCACCTCAAAAGGATAAGACAACTGTATAATCTATGAATGGAACCATGTAGCATATAAAATAACATGTCTAGGTAAATGTAGAATTGAAGCACATAAAATAATGTGATCACATCAAGGCCTAAGATGCATGATGACTATCATGGAAACATCTAGATAGCAATGTGACAATCTCAACAAGAAAACAAGCACACACATAAGAACACTTAAAAGCAAGTCAACATATAATGGTCCTAGGAGATCGCAAACAAGGGACATGTTCAAATTCCATACAATCGAAAGGACATGAATTAGTCAAATATCCACAAAATTAAAAATGACATATTTAAATGTCTATACAAAAATAATGACATAGTCAAATGTCAAAAAAAACACACATGGGCATGGGGGTCACAAATAAAGGAGCATATTCAAATGCTCAAACAAGTAAGACAATAGCAATATAAGACACTCAAGGAAATATATAAAGGAAATCATAAGCAACTATCATAAACATATCATAGTATTCCATGGATCAAATGTGTTAGAAAAAAATGTCAAGTGCATAGCATATCAAGTAACTTTTGAAATATATAATCATGGATAAAGTCATGTGTAAGTATGTATAAGTTAAAACATGATATTGAAAATTGATCATCAAACCCTATAACTTGTAAGTAACATGATCAAAGAAGAAAATTCCTTCAATGTTCATATGATATGAGTAGAGGTAAGTCCCAACATCTAAAATAGGAATAGATCATATATTTGTGTATCCTTATATCAAACTCAAATATAAGTGTAACACATATGTGTATGTAGGAGTAACTGATATGCCATCCACTAACATGGAACTAACACATAGATCCTAAGGCTCCAATAGAGTATGTAGGTGTTTAAAATGATTTTGGAGATTTTAAGGCTTTTTATTATTTTTGAAATATTATGAAGAGGAAAAATCATCCTATGATCTCATCCAAAGGATGGTCATATGTATCTCCCCACTCAGAACCTAGTGCAAGGAATTTTTGGTACTACGAAGGAACATGTATAGGTGAAATATATGTCAGTGTAGTATCTATGATGCTTTGTGTATGTTTAATAGGAATTTGAGGTTATGAAGTATAAATAAAAGGGATAGAGGTTTGTAGAACCCATCTCTATGTGTTATATGGTTTCTTTAGAATAAAAATAGTAGAAACATGTTTAGGTGTTATGGATGTCTAAATATGATGTGTAATAGAAGATGAAGATTTTATGGAATCCATTGTATGTCTCTAATACAAAGGTCTCTCAAGTATTAGTCACCTAGTAAAGGATATTTCCTTTTGCTTACCCTTTTACGGTGGATTAGCCTTAGTAAGATTGATAATTAGCTATTTGGGTATAGATTTATTTTGTTTAAGAGTATACTCATATGGAATTTTAGAAATTATAATTACCAATTGGGACAGATGTATTTAACACATACATGCACTGTATAAGGTACCACTCAAAGAGTATGGATCCAATGTCTTCCCAATAACATATCAAAGATTCATGTGGAAGGTATAATTGAAAAGGTAGTAATTGATAGGACCTAGGTTCCACAAAGCTCTGACACAACTTGTCAGATTTAAGAGCACATATGATTACCTTTGTATAAGCAACTAAATGCGGAATTAACCAGAAGTAACAAGTAACTAGAAATTAGAAATAGCACAGAATATGAGAGGAAACACACAATTGTATTCAACTCATTCCAGAAGGAAATTACAAAAAAGAGATCACACTCTTTCATCCACTTTGTGGGCATTCCAGTAATCTTCCCTCAAGAGTTATCTTCTCGCAATACAGGTCACAACAAACGGCTAACACAGAGCTGTTGTTCACCTCAACCAGTCAGTATCAATACTGCCAGTACAACTGAGTATGAACTGATACTCCAAGTAGATCTCCCTTGATCTTGATCCTTGATGTGTTGCTATCACCTTTGATCTTGCTACCCTGTAGATCTACCTTTGACCTTGCACACCCACACCCCTACAGATCAACCGATCTTACTTACTCATGTAGATCTCCTCCCTAATATTGCAACAACCTACAGATCAAACCTGATCTTACATACTTGGAAGAACCCTGTGATTCCACCAATGGAAGAACTCTTTTGGTTCTACACTTTACAATACAGCCCATGAGTCTATTATATGGATCCCATGCATACAATAATTAGACAAGTGGCTCAAGACTCAAATTAGTCTTTAACATGCAAACAACCGGTTCAACAAACTAATTGTCTGTCAACAAGTAGTTTTGGAACCACACAGGCGACCGACGTCGGTCCCTGTCCGTCTAGAGGTGATCGACGTCGGCTAACTCATGACCAATGTCGATTGCTTTCTGTCGACCTCTAACCAACATCAGTTGGCCTACCAACATCGGCGACTGTGACACTCAGCAACCTCCTCCATGTTTGCATCTGGATGAAGCTTTTAGCTCCACAACCTAACAGTAACCACATGTGCAAGACTCACCTATAAAGGTAGGTCAATCTCACTAAGAACCTTCTAGGAGGTCACATCAAATGCTCTAACTGATCTAGTATAAAGATGAAAATTTTGATGAGTATAACCCATATGTGTAACTAATATCATTGTGAAAATATTTTCACTTGTACCATTATCAATCATAACACTATGTATAGGCTAGTGATCAAGGAATGCTTAAATGAATAAAGAATGAAGATCATAGTCATCATCCTTAACCTTATTATCA
Source organism: Torreya grandis (assembly GCA_037957365.1). Classification (NCBI taxonomy): domain Eukaryota; kingdom Viridiplantae; phylum Streptophyta; class Pinopsida; order Cupressales; family Taxaceae; genus Torreya; species Torreya grandis. Next base: position 1,129,760 of record JARHVA010000474.1, read on the forward strand.
TCAAGAGTTATAGAAGGTCTTTGAACCATAATAGGTATATGTCATGTATAAGTACCAATAATCCCATCTAATGGGTGCCCATAATGTAATGGTAGAGGATATGCACTATATGCCATTTGCAATTTTGGATCCTTTTTAGAATGGTCTTTCAAAAGATTATTAAATATTTTATGTTTCTAGTGATCACCAAGTTGTGAACTTGATTCTTTGGGTAGATCATCATATGTAATATTTTGGTCATCAATGAGATCTATGTGTTGATATATTGTCATTGATGTCAAAGGGTTTTCTATTTGGTAAAGAATATAGTCATTAATGTCAAGGAATTTTTGTGAGTAGCTACAGACTGCATCATAGGTACTATGAATTACATCATGTTTGTTATAGACTACATTAGATTTTCTATAGATTGAAATAAGTTTTTTATGAATTATATCAAGCATGTTATGGACTGCATGTGACATGCTATAGATTTCAATAAGCTTCCTACAGACTACATCAGGTTTGTTACAGATTACATTAGGCTTGCTATGGATTACATCAATTTTTTTATGAATTACATCAAGGATTTTATGAGCTACATTAGAGCTTCTATGATTTACATCAAGACCACTACAAACTTTATCAAGCTGACACTAAATGTATTATATTGGTTTTTAGGTCTATCCCAACTTTGTTTCACTCACGCCAACCTATGTGAGTGAGTTTTTATATAAGCTAATGGGAATTATGTTTATAAAAGAGAATAAATCATTATGTAACTGACTATAGAGTTTTATTTGGCCAACCTTTAGGAGATTATTGAGTAATGTCTTGTATATAGGTGAGATCAAATTATCTTTTTGAAATGGAAAAATAGAGAATTATTATTCGCTAAGGTGCAGAGTAGAGGTCCATTGAAGAATGGATGACAAGAGAGGCGTGAGTATGAAATCATTGAATGATTCATACATAATATGATAAAAGAGATGAGCAGATAAGGTAGATAAGATAAAGTCTTTGAAAATATAGAGCAGAGAGAAAGAGAGCCTAATGCATCTATTTGGTTGATAAGCAGAAAAGCACAGAGTAAATGTGAGGTTGATAAGAAAAGAGAGAGCATAATTGTACCATTATTTGTTGACAAAAACAACTAAAAAAAGGTGGATGATTTGAAGTGGCTGAGTTGGTGCTTGGCAAAGTGGGTTGAATCTTCCTATAGATTAATATCTATAAATCAGGAAGGTGGTGCTTCCCAACAAGTGGGTGCTTGCTGAATCATTTTGTCAAGTTGGTGTTTAACTATTTAGGGTTGGTACCTCAAGCTAAGTGGGTGCTCAAAAATCTTATTAAATCATTGGATATCTAATTTAGGATAAGTAGTCTATATAGTGATCACTATGGGGTTTCTTCCCTTTAAGGGTTTCCCACCTATATCATGTGTTATGTCTTTATGTTCTTTGTTGTGGTTTAATTGCTCAATGTATTATGTATTTATGCTTGACTAAAAAACTAAAGAATTAGGAGAAAGTTTTAAGAGCTCACTAATTCACCCCCCTCAGTGGTTGTGCTACCAATAATTGGTATCAGAGCACCTTCAAGGTCAGTCTTGACAGCTGGAATGTAGATCCTAAAAATCAAAATGTCTAGTCATCAAGTACATGAAGGGTTTTCAACAAACAAGGTCCCTTTGTTCACTAGAACAAGCTATGCCTTTTGGAGCATTAGGATGAAGAAATATGTAATGGATCTTGGGTTTGACATTTGGTATTCAATTGTTGATGGGTATACTATCCCTCAAACTCATTCAACTGATGTTGAAGGAAATAAAGCAAGTGAGAACAATTCAAAAGCTATGAATGATATATTGTGTGGATTGGTAGAATATAATTTTGTCAAGGTGATACAATGTGAGTTAGCTAAGGAAATCTGGGACAAGTTACAACTCATCTATGAAGGTGACACCAAGGTAAAATTGGCAAAGCTTTAGACCTATAGAAGATAGTTTTAATATTTAAAGATGAAAGAAGACAATAATATTGTAGCATATCTTCTTAGAGTTGATAAAGTATTCAACATAATCAGAGGTCTTGAAGAAAAGGTTAATGAGTCAACTATTATTCAAAAGTTTCTAAGATCCTTGACCCCAATATTTGACTCAAATGTGTCAGTAGTTGAAGAATTAAAAGATTTACATAGGTTACAAATGGATGAGCTTCATGGAATACTTACTGCCTATGAGATGAGGACTAATGATGGAAGATATTCAAAAAGGGAAAAAACATTCAAGGTTGTAAAGATAACTCATATGAAAAAGGTTGAAATTGAGAGTGACACTGATATTGATGAAGATAAATCTAAAGCCTTATTTATGAGGAAACTAAGAAAAGGTTCAGGTAGGTACAAATTCAAGCTACCACTCAAATGTTTCAATTATGGTAGGATTGGTCATTTTGCATCTAAGTGTCCTCAAAGGAAAAACATGATAATGGTGAAGACAATGGTGAAGAGAATAAAAAATATAAAAAGTATGATAAGAGTAAGAAAAAAAAATTCAATAACAAAAAGAGTCTATATTTTAAAGAAGATAGCAACACTTCTCAATTCAGTGATAAAGATATCTCTGACATCGATGACTATAGTTCAAACCATAGAAGTGATGAAGCTTAATTCATGGCCATTGAATTTGAAGAAGAGAATAGTTCAAAATAACAAGTCTTCATGGATGATGAAGAAGTGGATGAAGAAGAATCTGAGGTTGATCTTGAGAAAAAACTTATCATTTCTTTGAATGAATTGAAGAGTCAAAGAAAGAAAAATGAAAAGTTGAAGTCTCTAGTCAAAAAACATGAAGAATAGATATGTATATTAGAAACCAAGATAAATAAGAATGCCAAGGAAGATGAGGAGATCATCAATAGTCTCAAGACTCAGAAGAATCAAATGCAAGTCTGAAGTCAAAGAAAGGACAATGTAATGAGTACAAATTTGAGATAGGTTTATTGAAGTCAGATTTGAAACAATTCATAGTCAAATTAAAAAATGGTCAAGAGATTGAAAAGATAAATAGAATTATTGATGAGATATTGAACAGTCAAAGGTCACCACTCATCAAAATAGGCCTTAAGTACATGGATGACCAGAAGAGTGGCAATAAAAAATAGAATATCAGTAAGCTAAAGACATATGTTGATGCTCTCAAGAAATCTGATATTATGAATGACAGTCAGAGGTTAGAACCAGTCAAGAAGATTATCACCCCTCTCAAAGATAACAAAAGAGTTAATATGCCTTTCAAAATTATTTAGAGATAATTTCATATCAAGCAACTGAATGTAACAAGGTAAATGAATTTATTCTATGGATACTATTTTTCTTGTAATTAGTTTAGACATAGAGCTACAGATTGTAGATCAAATGCTATAAATAATCATGTATGGATAAGTGATATGAATAGCCATGGATTTATAAAAATATTATCAAATCCATTTGTCTAAAGGTCGAATATCAATAAAAAAGTGTGATCTATTAAAATTGTAATAGAATTGGACATAGTGCAATATTTTGTACATTGGGTTAGGCAAAACCTCTAGTTAAAATAGGAAAGTGCATGTTCAAGTTGATAAGAAGTTAGAACCTTTGAAAATATTGAAAAAGGAGAAAGAAAATGATAGTCTTAAGGAAGAAGAATACATGTTATCACAAGCTAATTTTCACACTCAAGATGAGAGTTTGAAATGGTACATTGATAGTGATTATTCAAGCCATATGATAGGTGAAAAGAATAAGTTTATATCTTTGAAGAATAATACTGAAGGTACAAAGTTTGGGGATAATACAATAACTAATATTATTGGTAAAGGAACACTAAGTCTTGACAATGGAAAAACTAAAACTAAGAATGTGTTATATGTAAAAGGTCTAAAGCATAATTTTCTAATTGTTACTCAAATGTGCAATCAATGATTTACTTTGACTTTTCATGCTAAAAGATGTGATATAAAAAAAGCAAGTTTAGGAATATTGGTAGCAGATGCTATCAGGACTACAAATAATTTGTATGTATTGAATGCGATCAAGAACGACATGTGTTTGATGAGTCAAGTGGATAAAATTAGATCTAATAAGGTTAGCACAAAACCAAGAGTTTATGCAGAGGAGCTTGACCTCAAGGAAGAAGAAACATCATAAGAAGTATTAGAATAAATTCAATAAGAAGAAGAATGAGAAGATACAAGGGCAAGATTTGAGTTCTTAAGGCAAGAATTGGGAGCAATTCATTCTTCTATCAGTCACTAAGAAAGGCATGGACGAAGGGGGAGCTAACCTTTGGGTATATTTTACCTCTAAGGATCAAGATTCAAGAGTATATTAAATTCAAAAGATGATCAAGTGGTAGTGAGTAGTATCTAGTAGTCTTCTAAGGATAAGTTAATGATTTCTCATCAGGAAAATGAAGATGGATATTATCAATTTTGGAGAAGAAGCACTTTATTTAGGATTAAATGGATTCTAGGTTATTTGTGTTGCAAGGTATGAGTTTTTTTATTTGTATATTATATGTATATGACAAGGTGAAAGGATTTTTGGTTAGTATGATCATTGATTCTAGAGATTAGTTCATAAGGAGCCATGGTATGGAATGCAAGTCTAAACAGAAGATTGTTTATAAAGACATATGGAATATGGATTGGTCTGTAAGACCAATATAGTCATAAAGACAAGTTAGATGTTATTAATAGAGATGAATGTGTGATGAAATCTTGTGTAGTTGTATGGTATATGAGAATTAATCAAAAATTTATGTGTTTCTAATAGTTGATAGCTTGATTTATGTTGAGAATTGGTATTGGTATCAATATGCTTGAAGGAAATTGAGGATGGTTTGAGAGTCCTGATGGCTCAAGTGATGAGCATAGGCTATGAAGATAAAATGGGAGTCCCTAATTCTTTAGTTGGTGTCATAAGTGGGGTATCCTAGTGAGTGATCAATAATTTGATCTATATCAGTCATATCAAGGACAAGATGAGTGTTCCTATGTATTTAAATTCATTTGAAGATGGTATGCATGGAGTTAAGGGGAGCATGTTTATGAGATGATTCAAAAGATTCTCATGATTTTTATTATTGAGTTATTATTGTAAAAGGTGTGATTCCAAATGTTGTAGGTGTCTCTTTATCTTTAATGTCAAAGAGTGAATCGGTTGAGAAAAGGCTAGTTTGAGAAAAGAGCTAAGTTCTAGGAGAAAGTTTAGAATGGAGAGAAGTAGCATGTTTATAAATGTTTCTAAGATTGGTTTCCATCTTGTGACTCAATATGAGAGTATGGAGTTAGGGGGAGCTTTGTATATATGTGTTGTGAAGTGTCAAAACAATGATGTAGAAGTCATAAAAGCATGGTTTATTGAGGTACAGTTCAATTGTTCTAAAATTTATCTACAAGAATTGGTATGATCCTAAGGTGATTTTTATTCAGCATTTAAGGTTGTTGAACCCTTTTCTATTGATTTCAAAGGGGGAGAATTTACAAGTTAAAGAGAGAATTTGCAATCTAGTGGAATAATTAGCAAGCTAACCATTTTCAGGGAGAATTAGTGTAGCAGTAGAGACAATTGTATAAGGGAGAGAAATAGAAAGTTGTGTTAATATTTTCTAGTTGATTTTGGTGAAGAAAGGATAGGGGAAAGATTAACCCAAGGTCAATTTCTAGATTAGAGGTATGTTCATTGAATGATAAAATCTGCTTAGGTCATTAGCTTGTAAAGGTTTGCCATCAATGACAAAGGGGGAGTTTGTTGAAATATTGCCATTGATGTCAAATGATTTGATATTTAGTAAAGAATATGGTCATTGATGTCAATGAATTTATGTGAGAAGTTATAGACTGCATTAGAGGTGTTATGGATTACATCAAGTTTATCATGGATTACATTAGGCCTACTATAAACTACATCAAAGTTGTTATGGATTACAGTAGGTTTAATATATATTATATCAAGCATGTTATGAACTACATTAGGCATGTTATGAATTGCATTAGGCTTGTTACAAATTGCATTAGGTTTGCAATAGATTATATCAGGCTTGCTACGAATTACATCAAGTTTATTACAAACTACATCATAAATTCTATGGACTACATTAGAACTAATATGAATTGCATCAACACCACTACAAACTTCGTCAAACTGACACTAAATATATTATAATGATTTGTAGGTCAATCCCAACTTTGTTTCACTCAGGCCGACCTATGTGAGTGAGATTTTATATAAGTTAATGGGAATTATGTTTTCAAAAGAGAATAAATCATTATGTAGATGAATATAGAGTTTTGTTTGGTTAACCTTCATGAGATTTTTGAGTACTATATTATATATAAATAATATTAAATTGTCCTTTTGAAATGAAAAAATAAAGAATTATTATTTACTAAGGTGTAGAGTAGAGGTCCATTGAGGAACAAATGGCCAGAGAGGTGTGAGTATGAAATCATCAAATGATTCATACAAAATATGATAAAAGAGATGAGTAGATAAGGCAAAGAAGATAAATTCTTTGAAAATAAAAAGTAGAAAGAAAGAGAGCCTAATGTGTCTATTTGATTGATAAGTAGAAAAGCAACAGAGTAAATGTGAGGTTGATAAGCAAAGAGATTAGAATTATACCATCATTTATTGACAAAATTAACTAAAGAAAGGTGGATGATTTGAAGCAGCTATGTTGGTACTTGGAAAAGGGGGTTGATGTTGGGGGATCAAACCAACAATAGATTACACTTGTGAAAGCAATAAACGCGGAAATAAATCAGATAGATAAGTAACTGAAATGATAAATAGCACAGAACAAGATATACAAGAAAACACCCTGAAAACTTGTATTGAAACTCTTTACAATAGGAATACAATGAAGAAGCTTCGTTCTTCCACACCTCTCTCAGATGCACACAAGATCTCTCACTAGATCTCTATTCCTCAAGAGCTCACTCTCAAGTACATTCAAATCCAACAACCTGGATTGATGCAACTCTATACTGTCCTTCAAACATTCACAATGTTCTACTCTTACAGTTCTACACACATTCTTACTACTCTAAGCTAAGAAGATCTTCCTACATATAGAAATAGGGAACTTAAGCATGCTCTTACAACGAACAGTTAAGCCTCTTGAACAAGGGCTCTAAAAATAGTATTGCTAACAATAGAGACGCAAGCTTGAGTCCACGACTCAAACTTATCATGCAAACACTCGCTGCCGTCCACGGAAATAGATTTCTGGACACGCAGGTAACCGACGTCAGTTCCTGCCTGTTCGCCTATGACCATCGCCGGTCGACCATATCGCCGACGTCGGCGCCTCTGCAACTGCTACTAACCGACGTCGGTCGCTCCTGACCGACACCGGCGTCTGTGTAGACCCGAACCTGTTTAAGTATGCTCCTTGGTGAAGCTTTTAGCTCCACACCCTAACAATCTCCCACTTGGAGATAAACCAGCTGCACCCACCTGTACAGCATCATCTTCTTGCTCCTCCATCTTCAACTCAATCATGAAGACCAATAGAAGTTGAATGAAGATTCAACTTCTCCATCGTAACTGGCTTTGTTAGCATATCAGCAGGATTCTTGTCTGTATGAATTTTCTCCAGCTTCAACTCACCATCTTCCAATACCTGCCGTATGAAGTGGTACCTTAGCTGTATGTGCTTGGTTCTAGAGTGAAAGGCTGAGTTCTTGGCCAAATGGATTGCACTCTGACTGTCACTGTACAATCTGCAACTCCCATGCTCCCTTCCAAGCTCTTCCATGAACCGTGTCATCCATATCATCTCCTTGCTAGCTTCTGTAGCTGCAATGTATTCTGCTTCTGTAGTTGACAAGGCTACAACCTTCTGCAACTTAGATATCCAACTAACCGCTGTTCCACCTACAGTAAAAACATAACCTGTGGTGCTCCTCCTGCCATCCAAATCCCCTGCCATATCTGAATCTACATAGCCATGTAGAGAAGTATCTGAACCTCCATAGCATAGGTGCTTGCTGCTGGTTCCTCTCAGATATCTAAGGATCCATTGAACCACTTTCCAATGTTCCTTACCTGGATTGGCCATATACTTGCTTACTACTCCCACTGCTTGGGCAATATCTGGTCTAGTACACACCATTGCATACATCAAACTCCCTACTACGGAAGAATATGGAACTGTACTCATGTACTCTACCTCATCATGTGAATTGGGACATTGTTCTTTGCTTAGCTTAAAATGTCCAGCCATAGGTGTACTCACCGGTTTTGCATCCTGCATATTAAACCTCTCCAACACCTTATTCACATAATCTTCTTGAGACAATATCAACCTGTGATTTTTTCTGTCTCTCCTAATGCTCATGCCAAGGATCTTCTTAGCTGCTCCCAAATCCTTCATGGCAAACTTTTGAGCTAACTTCTCCTTAAGCTCAGAGATATCCTGCATGTGAGACCCTGCAACCAGCATGTCATCTACATACAACAATAGAATAATATATCTACCGTTATCAAATCTCTTGAAATATACACAATGGTCTGATTGACACCTACTGTAGCCATGCTCAGTCATAAACCTGTCAAATTTCAAATACCATTGCCTTGGAGCTTGCTTGAGGCCATACAAGCTTTTCTTTAACCTGCACACAAATTTCTCCTTACCCTTGACCTCGAAACCTTCTGGCTGTTCCATATAAATTTCCTCATCCAAATCTCCATGAAGAAATGCTGTCTTAACATCTAGCTACTCGAGATGCAAATCCTCAAAAGCAACCAAAGACAATACAACCCTTATAGAAGTCATCTTAACAACCGGAGAAAAAATTTCACCAAAGTCAATACCTGGCTTTTGTGCAAATCCTTTTACCACTAATCTGGCCTTATATCGCATCTGACCATCCTCACTTTCCTTCAACCTGTAGGTCCATCTGTTCTTCAGTGCTCTCTTACCAGCTGGCAATTCAACCAAATCCCATGTTTGGTTCGCTCTTAAGGACTCCATCTCCTCAACCATGCCACGCTCCCACTTACTCCTGGACTCCACCTGTAATGCTTCTTCAAAACTTTCTGGTTCTCCACCATCAGTTAGCAATAAATAATATAAGGAAGGAGAATATCTAATTGGAGGCTTACTTACCCTTTCAGACCTCCTGGTGGGTGTCTTGGACTTGTTTTCAACAATCTGTCCACCCAAATTTTCTGACAGTGACCGACCTCGGCCACCTGTAGACCTGTCACTCGCCGTCGTCGGTTCTGCCTGACCGACCTCGGTGCCTGGTCTGTCGACGTCGGTCTCTGTATGACCGACATCGGTTTCTGTACTGCCGACGCTGGTTCCAATCCTGCCGACGTTGGTCTCTGTGTTTTCCTGCAAGTGATTATTTCTTTTTCCCGCGAGCTCATTTTGGACCATAACTTCGTCCAATTCACTATTGCTCTGCCCAGATTGATCCAGCTTCCTTATCTGATCACTGTACATCACTCTTTCATTGAAAACAACATCACGGCTCCTGATTACCTTGTTAGTTCCTAGATTCCAAAATCTAAAACCAAAATCATCTGAGCCATAGCCTATAAACGTGCACCTCATAGACTTAGGATCAAGCTTCTTTCTATTTTCCTTATCTATATGCACAAAGGCTTCACTACCAAAAACTTTGAGATATGAAAGATCTACCTTTTTACCTGTCCATGCCTCTTCTGGAATTCCACCATCCAGAGCTATAGAGGGTCCTCTGTTAATCAGGTACACTGCGGTGTCAACTGCTTCTGCCCAAAACTCTAAGGGCAACCCTGCATGCAATCTCATACATCTTACACGCTCCATGATAGTTCTGTTCATCCTTTCAGCAATACCATTCTGCTGAGGTGTCCTTGGAACCATCCTTTGCCTATGGATTCCTTGTGTATAACAATACAATTTGAACTTAAGACTGCAGAACTCACCGCCATTATCAGATCTCAAGCACTTTAACTTTTTGCCTGTTTCATTCTCAACCATGGCTTTCCAAAACTTAAAAGTCTCAAAAACATCAGATTTCTTTTTAATACAGTAGATCCATACCTTTCTTGTGGCGTCATCTATGAATGTAACATAGTACCGTGATCCGCCAATAGAGGCTACCTGAGCCGGTCCCCACACGTCTGTGTGAACAAGCTGCAACTTCTGCCTTTTCTTAGTAGACCCAGTCTTGAGAAAACTAACCCTTTTCTGTTTCCCAAATACACAATGCTCACAAAACTCTAGATCCATACTTTTCAAATCTGAAAGCATACCTTTAGACTTAAGTATTGACATCCCCTTCTCACTCATGTGGCCAAGCCTTGAGTGCCACAATTTACAATCCACACCTGAAGTAGATAAAACTGAAGGAGATTTGTTAGTAACACAATTACACAAGTAGAGAGTACCTTCTCTCTTACCTCTGGCCATAACTAGTGCACCCTTGGTCACCTTCCAAGAATCTGCTGTGAGAGTTACTGTACAACCCTCATCACCTAGCTTACCTGCAGAAATCAAATTTCTCTTTAAACTAAGAACATGCATCACTTCTCTCAACACCCATGTGTTGCCATTCTGCATCTTCAGCTGCACTTTACCTTTGCCAATAATCTTACAAGGCTCATCATCCCCTAAGTACACTATTCCAAAATCTCCATGGATATAGTCACTGAAATACTCTCTGTTAGGGGTAGCATGGAAAGATGCACCAGAATCTAATACCCAAGATTCTATGTTATTATGCAAAGAGAAAATTAAAGCATCCTGTGCAATACCTGCAACCTTGGCTTCTTCCTTTCCTTCGTGTTGGTTGTCCTCCTTGGGCTTTGACCAACAATCTCTGCTTATGTGCCCCATCTTTCCACAGTTCCAACATTGTGGCTTCCTGCCATTCCTGGATTTGGATCTTCCTCTCACCTTAGACTTAGATCTTGATCTCCTCTTGCTCTTTTCTTTTTGCCTTCCCCTGCTCTCAAAATTTAAAGCGTTCCCAGATGTCTCTTCTGTGCTTTTCCTGCGTATTTCCTCATTCAAGATAACACTAACCACATCCTCTACTTTCAAAATATTTGATGCAAATGCAGTATTAGAAACTGCCATTACTAAGCCATGCCAGCTTTCAGGCAAAGAACATAATATCAAAAGAGCTTTTATTTCATCTTCAAATACAATATTGACAGAACTTAACTGATTAACAATTCCATTGAAATCATTCAGATGAGTAGAAACAGATCCACCTTCATTCATATGCAAATTAAATAATTGCTTCATAAGATATACCTTATTTGAAGCTGAGGGTTTTTCATACATATTTGCTAACGTGGTCATCAACTCTACCGTTGTTTTTGCCTGTGACAAATTACATATCACAGTGGAGGCCAGACTCAGTCTTATAGACCCAAGAGCCTTTCTGTCAAGAACTTCCCATTCTTCATCCTCCATGTCCTTGGGCTTCTTTGCTATCCCACCTAACGGTAAATAGAGATCCTTCTGATACAGATAGTCCTCTATCTGCATTCTCCAATGTTGGTAGTTCTTGCCATTAAACTTTTCCATTCTCAGCTTACTTTCTTCTGCCATTGCTTCTCCCACTCAAACAGAAATTCCTGCAGAAAATCCTGTGAGCAACCTGTAATCTGTAACCTGTAACCTGTAACCAAGGCTCTGATACCACTTGTTGGGGGATCAAACCAACAATAGATTACACTTGTGAAAGCAATAAACGTGGAAATAAATCAGATAGATAAGTAACTGAAATGATAAATAGCACAGAACAAGATATACAAGAAAACACCCTGAAAACTTGTATTGAAACTCTTTACAATAGGAATACAATGAAGAAGCTTCGTTCTTCCACACCTCTCTCAGATGCACACAAGATCTCTCACTAGATCTCTATTCCTCAAGAGCTCACTCTCAAGTACATTCAAATCCAACAACCTGGATTGATGCAACTCTATACTGTCCTTCAAACATTCACAATGTTCTACTCTTACAGTTTTACACACATTCTTACTACTCTAAGCTAAGAAGATCTTCCTACATATAGAAATAGGGAACTTAAGCATGCTCTTACAATGAACAGTTAAGCCTCTTGAACAAGGGCTCTAAAAATAGTATTGCTAACAATAGAGACGCAAGCTTGAGTCCACGACTCAAACTTATCATGCAAACACTCGCTGCCGTCCACGGAAATAGATTTCTGGACACGCAGGTAACCGACGTCGGTTCCTACCTGTTCGCCTGTGACCGTCGCCAGTCGACCATATCACCGACGTCGGCGCCTCTGCAACTGCTACTAACCAACGTCGGTCGCTCCTGACCGACGCCGGCGTCTGTGTAGACCCGAACCTGTTTAAGTATGCTCCTTGGTGAAGCTTTTAGCTCCACACCCTAACAGTTGAAGCCTCTTATAAACTGGTATCTATAAATTAGGGAGTTGGTGCTTCCTAGCAAGTGGGTGCTTGATGAATCTTTTTGTCAAGTTGATGCTTGACTATTTGGGGTTGGTGTCTCAAGCTGAGTGGGTGCTCAATAATCGTGTTTACTCATTACCTATCTAATTTAGGACAAGTAATCCATGTAGTGATCACTATGGGTTTTCTTCCCTTTAAGGGTTTCCCACCTATATCATGTGTTATGTCTTTATGTTCTTTGTTGTGGTTTAATTGATCTATGGATTCTGTATTGATGCTTGACTAATAAACTAAAGAATTAGGAGAAAGTTTTAAGAGCTCACTGATTCACCCCCTCTTAGTAGTTATGCTTCCAACACTAGGATCTTATGCTTCAAGATAAAACATTTATTCTTAGAATGTTCTAGTCCTTAGTGATAACCACAATAATCATTTGCATAATATCTTTTGGGTAGAGGTCTATTCATATCAACCTCTATAGGATGAGGGAGAGATATAAGATGGCACTCTACTAGTCATGGGAGTAATGAAGTGAGAGACTCAGGTGAGTGCGTAAATTATCTCCTTGATGCATACAATCTAATTAGGCTATTATGAAAGTGTGTTAACTATGGTGGTTTCTTATTTTCAAGTCTTAGGAGGTTTTACCTTATACATTGGTTTGATTGTAAACTTGATATTGGATGTAAATACAACTAGTGTGTTTGTTACTTACTCAAGCTTATTCAATGAAATATGCTTCATTTCATGATCCTGTACAACATGGGATAAGTCATCACAGCATTTGAACTTATTTAAAACAATGGACTCGTGTAAAAGAGGAAGCAAACTTTTCTTTAATATGTATTTTAACTATTTATCTACCATAATATTGGTCATTTTAGTCAACTTTGTCTTATACCTCAAGACATATTCATTGGCAGGTTCATTTATTCCTTGTTTAATTTTGGCAATTTGAGCATAACAAACCTTTTCAAAAAAATTAATGGAAAAGTGTGCCAAAAATTGATCTGAAAGAGGTTTGAATGTTTTGACAGATTGGAGAGGTAAATCATAGAACCACCTTAAGGCATAGTCCTTGAGGCTTTTTGGGAATAATTTAGTGAAAATTTTATCATTAGAAGAATATTCAAGGCATGCCACATAAAAGGGTCAAATATTTTGTTCATGATCACCCTTGCCTTCATAAAATGTGATATTAGGTGCAATAAAACTAGTTGGCAAAGGGTGCAAAGATATCTCAGGTGCAAATAAATTATATAACACATCTTGGGAATCAATAACATGAGGAGGCTTTAAAGCGTTATGTTCAATGTTTGTAACCTTTTCCTCTAAGTTCCTTATAACTTAAAGGAGTGTTAAAATATGGACCCATTGGGATTTAGATCAATAAGCTGAGTAGTCATGAAATGGGATGTAATCATGGTTTGAATGGGCATAAAAACTAGTATTTGAGTTGAAACATTTGTAGCCTCATGGTAGATGTAACAATAGTAATTTTAGGAAACAAAGGTTGGAAGACATAATATATGACTCTGCTAGATGTAGGTAGATTGATTGGTATGGAATCAGTTACAATAATTTCTAAGGACTCACCATCACTAGGTGAAGAAGCCTTAGTTTTATCATATTTACTTATTTCATCTCTTGTAACATACAAAAATACATCCATAAAGCTCTTGTTATTATTGAGATGAGTGATCAATGATTCTTTATCTTCAATTTGAAATAAGGCTTTTGGATTAATATTTTCCATTACTTTTTTAAATGAAAATTTTAATATTTGTAACAAATTACAATAATCATGAAAATTGGAAACACAAAACCCTAAACCACCTAGGGTTTAGTGCTAAAAGGTCAGGTTCACTAGATGTTTAACCCTAAATTTGGATAATGATCCTACTTAGGTAGATAGGGTTAAGGATATAAAAATGATAAAGCATAAGGGTGATAATTAGATCTATAGCAGGCTAATTCAATGTTAAAATCAGATACAAAATATACTAAATTTATTAAATTGAGATAGGCTAAAAATAGTAAGTACAACTATGCTAGATATATAAATGATAAAGAAACAACGTACTTAACTTGTTATGATGCTAATACGGTTATGGATATAGATTATATAAGAAGTAGACTGGCAAAGGATTTTAGAACAGTCACCAAATTGTAGATTGAGTACCTCTAGAGCCTCAGACACTAGCATTAACTTGGGACATTAGAATCAATGCTACTATCTAAACCAGATATAGATGTCCTATATAGAATACTTGTTGGAAAAGGATGTGAACACCTAGATACTTTTGGGTTTTTTCATCACCTTTGTTTGCTCTGGTGCATTCAAATTTAGGTCATGGACTATCACTCCTCATGGAATTACAAAACCCTAGTTCTTCATCTTCATAGTGACCCTAGAAAAAAATAGGTTAGTGGGCACATAGTGTTGAGCTAACCCCAAAGACCCCTCTATTAATGAGCATTGCCTACATATCCAATACTCAAAAGAGGGCCTCATACTGATGTAGTTCTCCCCTATGTGTTGGCTTGTGTGTGATTCATGCAATATGTGGAATTCAAGTATAACAATGACCTAGCATGTAACACAAAAAATATAGCTCTTGGGATACTCCTTCAGTACTTTAGATCTATGTATGTGATATCCTTCTAACTAATATGAAAATAGGAGAAAATAGGGAAGCTTAGCTTTATCAAGTGCTTATTTTAATTCTTTGATAAGTTACTTTGATCTTTGCTAGGTGATGAATGAATGAGTGATTGTGAATATATACTAGTCTTATTGGGAGATATCTCACATTAAAAC